>CAKNYM010043680.1:0-32195 GCA_932195095.1 Andricus curvator | reverse complement strand
AGCTTAATGGGAAAGCACCTGACCAGAAATCAGTAGTTCTGTGGTTCGATTCCGAGCGAAGCGAAAGGAGAAGATCGTTTTAAAAAAAAATTATTCCAAATATTTTTGCTTTCATAGCTTCCTCTAGTCTGGAAAAACGTTAAATATTTTCTGTTTTTCTCTAATGATGATACAGATTCCCTGAAAAATTTGATTTGTACCATCTAGCAAAACAATGTGTGTATTTCTGAAAAAAGTGTTTTCTCTCGATCTCTCTAGTAGCTTGATGAGAAAACATCTGACCGGAAATCAGTAGTTCTGTGGTTCGATTAGCAGCGGAGCGAAAGGAGAAGATTTTTTTTCAGCAAAAAATTATTTAAGATAATTTTTCTTTCATAGCTCCATCCAGTCTGAAAAGACGTTAAATATTTTCTGTTATTCTCCAGTGATAATACAGAATTCTTGAATAATTTAACTTCAATAATAGTCTAGACTCTATACGTGTTTATAAATTGAAATTAAAATTAATTATTTTTCTTTTATTTGTGCTCTTAATTAATGATTATCCACTGTGAGGAGGTTCCCCCTATCTATTACGTACAAACATCGTTAGCCTTAAACATAAAATTTTTCATCAGAATTTCTAGTTTAAACAACTAGAATTGAGGAGAAAAACAATTTTTAATGCAAAATAATTATTTATTTTTCAATTTTATTTGTTTATTTGTGGTTGAATCTTCAACCAAACAAGATTTATATTTTAAACGAAAAACCGTTCAAATCACCCAAAAGAGATTAAATTTTAACAAAATAGTTGAATCATCAAACGAAAGAGGTTAATTTTCAATCAGTTGCATTTTTAATAAAAAATATGCAAGTTTTACCAAACCAGACAAATTTTTTCACAAAATAGTGTAATTTTTTAAACCAAAGATATGAAGTTTCAACGAAAAAGATAGTTTTAAACCAAATGGCTGAGTTCCCAACCACGTAGATGTATTCAATCCCAGGAAGATTAAGTTTTTACCAAAAACGACAAATTTTTAACGAAATAGTTACATTCTCAACCAAAGAGATGAATTTTCAACTGAAAGAAAAAAAAATTTAAATGAGATATAAAAAATTAATTTTTATCAAAAATGATCGTTGTTAAAAATTCAAATGTTTCTGTTTGAAATAAATAAATAAATTTTAATTTGTAATTGTTTTATTCCGTTTAAAGAAGATTGGATGCCAAAAATGTTACAAGATTGACATGCTGATGTACTTTTAAAATTGAAATTCGAATCTTGTTTGAAAAGTCTCCGAGGCCAGCGCCGCCCGTTGAGCGAGAAAAGTCCCTAGACGTTTATAGAATGCGGCCCCTCAATTACCAGTTACTTTTCGGCGAAAGTCGCCTACTAGTATTGTTTCAAAATGCTTTGAGATTGCGCGATTGTTGCCTAAGGGAGATTCCTCGATTTCTTCTGTGGTCATCTCTTTAACCTCGCCGCTCTTCATGTTTATTTTAGCCCGTTTTTCGGGGTGACTTTCTCTTTTATATATTCCACGAAGCAGTGTATTATTTCTGTAGATTATTGCAAAGACGTCAGCACTGGACGTTGATAACACTGTTTGTTCGTCGGTTGGCATAGGCTTAAGGTTATTATATGCTTCTTTTAGATAAATCTGTGCTTCGCGAGGAAAAGTGTATCTTTGAATTTCGAATCGCCGGTTCGGATTCGTATTGGGAATAAGCCGAACAGATCTAAGTTGTTCAAAAGTAAGTCCACCTAGGCGGAATGAAGGACGTATGGCAGGAGGAGACCTGGACCTGCCACGAAGAGAAGACTCGGCAGGAGAAGACTTGGCAGGAGAAGACTTGGTAGGAGGAGAAAACTTGGCAGGAGAAGAAGACTCGGCAGGATGAGATGACCTGACCGGAGAACCGGGAGTATGAGGTATGGCAAGAGGAAGATTCAAATCAAGAGATGGTCTGCCACGAGGAACACCAGGAGGTGACTCGCCATTAGGTGAACGCTCGAAGTGTAAGCTCAACTCTGCAACAAGAAACAGAGGTTTAATTTTCCTTGTGTACTCTCTTCCGACATATTTTTCTTTTCCGATTTTCACATGTTTAAAGAATTCCACTTTCCCCTCCTGCTTTCAACAATCTTCCCCTTTATCTCGTTTTCTCGCTCAAATGCGAACTGAATTAATAGAACCCGATAAGAAAATCCAAGTATTTTTTGTTGAAAGTTTATTTCTTTGAATTGAAAAGTCTACTGTTATATTTTTGGATCAAAATTTATTTCTTCAGGTCAAGAATTCCCTATCTCCTTTCTTATAGAGTGACAATATTAACCCCTCTCTTCACCGTCCTGGAAATCCCTCCCCCTCCATACTTTCTTCACTACCTCCTTCAGCCTCTCCCTAACCTCTTGTGTACTAAACAGCCACGCTTCATTCTCTACTCCGTCCAGCCCTGCAGCCTTTGACCTTCCTTATCTGTTTCTCTATCTCCTCGTCATTCAACTCCTTCCCCTCTACCCTCCTCACTCCTCTACTCCCAGCATCTCTCTTCCGTGAATCTGAGCCCTGAAATGTTTCTTTACAAAACTCCCTCCACTCCTCACTCCCTATCTTCTCGCTTATCCCCACTCTATGCTTCCTGAACGTATTTAGTATCTTCCAAACGTCCTTCTCTATCTTGAAACTTTTCAACTTCCCTTCAAGATCTTTCTCCTTTTCCTGTTCTTTCTTCTTACACATCAATCTAAACCCCTTCCTCATTTCTACACACTCCTCCCTTTGCGCGGTTCCCTCTTTCCACTTCTTGTACTTCCCCCTTACCTTCCTTTTCATCTTTTTACATTCCCTATCCCACCAAGGCTTCCCCCTCCCTTTCTTCTTCTTTCTAAATACCTTCTTCTGCACACACGCTTTCACTTTCTCTTTCAAATCTTCCCATATCGCTTCTAGCGACTCCCCTTGAAAGCGTACCTTTCCTAACTGCTCCTGATACTTCCCTATCGCCTGCCTTGTCCAGCTCACCCTCCCCCCATCGACACTTCTTTTCCATCTTGCCTTCCGCCGTTTTCCCCCCTTATCCACAACACAAATGGCTGATGGTCTGATTCTACCCTTTCTTCTACTGCGAATCTCTCCGTCTCCTCCCTCCCTTGCATATTCATGACTACAGAGTCTATGACTGATAACCCTACCTTGCTTACATATGTGTATTCTCCCTCCTGATCCCCTGTTACCATACCATTGTCCACCGCTCAGCCTCTATCCTCCATTCAGTATCTTGATTTCCTTAAAAAATTTTGTTTGGCGGAATTTAATTTTTTTTATTTAGATTCATCATTTTATTTCAAAATAGAACTATTTTGTTGATTTGATCATTTGGTTAAAATTCAACTATTTTTTTGAAAATTCATCCCTTTCGCTTGAAATTTCAACTATTTAGTTATAAATGCAACGGGTTGATAGATACTAACAATTATTTTTGTTTGAAAAATCGTTATTTTTTCGTTGAAATATTTTTTATCTGAAAATTCAACCATTTTATTTTTTGTTGAGAATCGATCTTTTCTTGTTAATATCTTTAACTACTTAGTTGAAAATTTATGTACGTATTATGTTGAAAACCCATCTGTTTGGGCTGAAAATTGAACCATTTTGTTGAAAATTCGATTTTTTTCTTTGTGTATAAAATTAATCTTCTTGATTGAAGATAAATATTTTTTGGTTAAAAATGTAATTAATTTGCTGAAATGTACCGCTACATCAACAATTAATTTTTCTCGTTGAAGATTCATCATTTTAGCTAAAACTTAATTTCTTTGTTCGGAAATTGATCTCTTTCGGGTGACTCTTAGCAGTATACCATATGTGCATGCGCACATATACCATATGTGCCTACGCACATATGGTACCAATCCCGTATCAAAAAGGACACTTTTCAAATTCCATTTTTTTAACACACATTCTGTATTCTCTCGGAATAAATTCATATTAAAGTCCTACTTATTTTGGACAAAGTCAAATAAGATTTTAAATAAAAATAGCAATTGGAATGGAACGAGGATTAAAGCGAACAAATTCTGCTTTGGATATAGCTGAACAAATGTACCTGAAATTATAGATATATTATTTCATTATATTTACCAATAGAATTGAGGATGACCGCCAAGTATAAGACGAGAAAAGAAACAATTTTCATATTTTCTAATAAGAGGAAAAGATAATTAATGTATTATTGAAGAATTTAATTAACAATCAGCAAATGAATATTCTGGCTTTTTATCAGATTACACAGGGTATCGTATAGTCGTTATCTTATTGATAATAAGCGCCAACTTTGTTTGGCTCAGATATTTACATTTAATTAGAGTGCTTCCAAGGCAAAAATGTAACAAATTCATTCGTTAAAACTGATATCACAATTTATATAATGTTTTATGCTTAAGAGCAAACCCTCGTTTAAATGGAAAATTTATATAGTATCTATTCGATGAATGTTTTTTAATTCCCGGCCATTTCGCGGTCATTTCAAACGACATTTTAAGATTTCCAAACATTTAGAAAGATTTCAAATATTTGTGATTTAGAACAGGGAAATTTCGGAAATTAAGTTATAATTCTGTATTTGAACAGAGATTTTTTTAGAATTCCAGTCTTCTAAATCAGAATTGAAATTCTTTTCAAAAATTCCCGTTACATGGTAAAAAAATCGATTTTCCAAGCCTAATAATATTTATCATTGATATAAAAATATAAACTCTGAATATCAATAGAGAAAACACTAGACTTTCTTAATAAAAATTCAAAAACCAGCAAACAGTTTGAAAAAAGTGATTGAATTATGTTTCCCTAGCAATTTATTGCTATAATTTACGCGGAAATTTTCTAAAAATGTTATTGAAGCTTGTGCCCTTTTTCCAAACAGTTAATTTTTTTTTTTTAATATATTTTTATAAGAAGATTTTATAACATATTTGAAGATCTTCTTTCGATGAGCAACTTTTGTTAATTCATTTTTTTTCATAGTTTGTGTCGTTTGTCCAAAAATTAAATTTTTTAATTTTTATTGTTGTTATTTACGAATAAAACAAAAACCACACATCCTATCAAAAAGTGATAAGCTTTCTTGTGTGATAAGTGATAAGTCTTTCTTCTCTTTACTTTTTTTCATATCACGCGTTGTTTGGCTTTAAATTTTCATTTTCGTTTTTTTTTAAATTTTGTAAATGCTATAACTCTGGTAACTTGTTTTTTAACGAAAAAAGTCACTACGATAAATTGTTCGTCTTCTTGAATACTACATAGGGGACGTAGATAGGGCAACTAGAAAGGCGATAATAGACAATACAGATATGGAGGGCACATAGACTATGATCCGGGATATCATTGTTAAAAGTGCGACCGAAGTGTGTGGTACTGCGGTTGTAGGCAGAATGTCTGGTGGTGCGTGGTGGAATGATGAAATCTGTGCAGCAGATCACAAAAACAAAGAAGCGTAAAACTACTAGTCAAGGAAAGTAAAGATAAAATCAAAAAAGAAGAAGAGAAGAAAATGCAAATCGATTTTGAAGGAGCAAGGAACTGTTTAATAAAATGGCGTTGATGAATGTGAGAGGGAAACAAGCGTAAATTGCTAGTCAACGAAAGTAAAGATAAAAGAAAAACAGAAGAAGGGAAGAAAATGCAAATCGATTTTGAAGGAGCAAGGAACTGTTGAATGAAATGGCGTTGATCAATATGAGAGAGAAACAAGCGGAAAACTACTAGTCAAGGAAAGTAAAGATGAAATAAAAACAGAAGAAGAGAAGAAAATGCAAATCGATTTAAAAGGAAGCAAGGAACTGTTTAATAAAATGGCTTTGATCAATATGAGAGGAAGTAGAAGTACAGAGTTGGGCAGCATGAGAAATGACAAGGGTGAAATGCTATATGATACAGACGGGATACTAGACGCTTTGAGAGACTCTTTTAAGGAATTATTGGGAGGTGAAGCTATAGGGCAACACAAGGGCGATACAGAACACGATACGTTAGAAAACCCGGTTGAGACAGTCTGTGCCTCTGAAGTTAGGGATATAATTAGGAACTGAAAGAATGGTCAGGCTGCTGGTGTAGACAATATCAACGCTAAATGATTAAATCCCATTAAAAAAAAACTCATTGAGGAGAATTGGGTTGAATTCAATAGAGCCACCGTGAATCTCGGTTTGCGACAATCTCGAATTAGAGCAGATCAAGAATTCTTGTAAATTCGGAAATAGGCAATTCAATCTTCAAATCTTCTATTGGCCCGAATTCGGCGAAACATTTTTCGGGGACTTAATTCATTTGATTGTGTCAGCACGAATTAATTTCAGTGCCAGCCAGTTCATTTTAATTCGCGAGATTTAAAGTTAAGCTCCAATTCGCCTGAATTCTTCAGCGCGAAAACAGTTGAAGGCTGGACTATTCAATCGGATTCATTAGCTATAACCAACGCGCTGGGCATAAAAGATCCGTTGTAAATAAATATCAATGAGTCCCATAACTCAGTTGTCTCAATCTGGACTTATACACTTGGGATCGCTGCTGGTTCGAGTCTCGAGGCTTGTAATTTTTATTAATTTTTTTAGAAATGACCTTGACCACAAATTAAAACGAATTTAAATGCATTCAATTCCAGCTGGCTCAATTCGAGTATGAAAGAAATTTTTTCAGATGGTTTGGGCATGTTGAGAGAATGAAGAGACATGAGAAACCTTAGAAACACAAGAGCTTGCATGATAAAATACATAGACGTGAGGGAAGCTGAAAAGGTATGCCAGGACAGAAAAGTGTGGCAACAAAAAGTTTATAAGAAGTGCATGAGAAAAAGTGTCAGTGGAGTGATAGATGCCTGAAACGATAAAAAAAACGTTTTGTTAATGGTTTCCAGTGGAGAGCTTCACATAATGACTTTGTGAAGCTCTTCGCCTGGAGTGATCACTAGAAAGATTGATCAGCGACCTGGGTTGGAGCAGTGTTGCGGAACGAACGTGCCCCCACCCATTACTACCTCCCTCACCGAGTGAGTGTTTAAAATAAAAAAACTTGGAATTTTAATTTGAAATTATTTTATTCCGTTTATAGCAAATTCCATGTTAAGAATGTTACAACATTAACATGCTGGTCGTTGAATATAAATGGCCATGGAGAATGAAAAATTGGTAAAGAAAAAATCAGGAAAAAGGCCAGGAATATTTTTAATTAAGTTTTTCGGCAACCTTGATGTACTTTTAAATTGAATTTCAAATCTTGTTTGAAAAGTTTCGGAAGGCCAGCGCCGCCCGCTGAGCGAGAAAAGTCTGTAGACGGTTATAGAATGCTGCCCCTCAATTACCAGTTACTTGTCGTCTAAATTCGTTGGGACAAGTCATCTACTAGTATTGCTTCAAAATTCTTTGAGATTAAGCGATTTTTGCCTAAGGGAGATTCCTCGGTTTCTTCTGTGGTCATCTCTTCCACTTTTCCGTTGTACATGTTTATTTTTATCCGTTTTCGAACATCCCTTTCTGTTTTATATATTCCACGAAGGATTGCGTAATTTTTGTCGAGTATTGCAAAAACTTCACCATTGGACCTTGATAAAACAGTTACTCTTTCGGTTGGCATAGGCCTAAAGTTATTACCTACTTCTTTCACGTAAATTTCTGCATCGCGAGGAAAAGTGTAGCTTTGAATTTGGAATCGCCGGTTCGGATTCTTGTGGGGAATAAGCCGAACAGATCTAAGTTGTTCCATTGTAAGGTCACGTAGCCGGAAAGAAGAACGAATGGCAGAAGGAGACCTCGACCTGGCACGAAGAGAAGACTCGGCAGGAGGAAAGGAGTTGGCAGGAGGAGAAGACTTGGCACGAAGAGAAGGCTCGGCATGAGGAGAAGACCTAACCGGAGAACCCGAAGAATGAGGTATGGCAAGAGAAAGATTCAAATCAAGAGATGGTCTGCCACGAGGAACACCAGGAGGAGAGTCGCCATTAGGTGAACGATCGTACTGTGAGCTCAACTCTGCAACAAGAAACAGAGGTTCAATTTTCCTCGTGTATTCTCTTCCGGCATATTTTTCTTTTCCAGAGAGTAATGGAGCCGTTAAAAAATTACGTATTCAATGTATTCAATTACTTTGTGGAAAGTTGAACTTCTGTGTTCAAATTTTTCTTTGTTCAAGACATTCATCATTTTAGTTGAAAATTAAATAACTTTGTTTGATATTCGTCTTTTTCGCTTGAAAGTAATTATTTCTTTTTTTTTGAAGAAAATTATTCTTTCTGGTTGAAAATTCATCTTTCTTCTTTAAAAAAACATTTGGGTTGAAGATTCATGATTTGAATTAAACATTAATTTTTTTTGTTGAAAATCTATCTATTTTGTTCTCGATTTGGTTGAAATTTTGATTTTTTCTCTTAGTAGAAAATTAATCTTCTTGCTCAAAAATTGATCTTTTTGTACGAAAATTGAACTACCTGACTGAAATTTGTACTGCTTTGTCAAAAATAATTTTTCTCCTTGAAGATTTATCATTTTAGCTGGAAATTAATTTTTTTTGCTCTAAAATTGATTTTTTTCGGTTTAAAATCAATTTCGCGAAATATAAAATTTACTAATTCCACATTTGGCGGAAAAATAGAGCTCTTCTTAAATAATTAATAATAGATAATCTAAGAAGTTCTAAAGTCTTTCTTAAGAACTACCTCATTCGCACAATTTTTCAACATTATTACTAGAGAGTGGATTAGCGCAAATGTGAAGTTAACTGTCGGATGCAGCTCGGCTCTTACATGCGATGAACCGGCGGTCCAGAAGAGAGGGGTACGCGGAGCAACTTCTCTAATTATTACAAAACTTATAACGCAATGAATTCCGATTTTTTTTTCCAGAAAAAATACATTTTTGATCTAATAGATTGAATTTCTGCTGAAGTTCTCTCTAAGTCGTAATATGCTTGGATCTTGTTACTTTTTTCCAGTAAAACTTCTTTTAAAATAAAAATGTCAAGTCCCCTCCTCATAAGAAACATTAAAATATTAATACAAGCCTTCACCCCCAAATGTTCATACGAAATTTTTGGGTGACACTCAGTCGTGTGCCATATGTGCACGCGCACATATGGTACGAATCCCGTATCAAAAAGGACACTTTTCGAATTCCATTTTTTTAACGCACACATTCTGTATTCTCCTTCGGAATAAATTCTGATTTGCGTATAGCTTGACAAATGTACTAAAATTATAGATATATTATTTTATTATATTTACCAATAGAATTGAGGATGACCGCCAAGTATAAGACGAGAGAAGAAACAATTTTCATGTTTTCTAATAAGAGGAAACCAAGAATTTAATTAACAATCATCTAATGAATATTCTGGCTCCTTATCAGATTAAATAGTGTCTCGTGTAGTCGTTATCGTATAGATAATAATAAGCGTCAACTTTGTTCTGCTCAGATATTTACATTTGATTAGAGTGACTTTCACGGCAAAAATGTAACAAATTCATTCGTTAAAACTGATATCACATTTTATATATAGTTTTATACTTAAGAGCAAACCCTTGTTCAAAAAGATTTATTTATAGTGTCTATTGGAAGAATGTTTTTTAATTCCCGTAATTCTCCCGTTTTCTCTCAGTAAATTTTTCAAAAGTTTTTAATGATTTTAAACGACTTTGAAAGATTTCCAAACATTTAAAAAGTTGTCAAAGATTTGTAATTTCGAACAGGAGATTTCAGAAATATTATGTACAATCATTATTGTAAAAGTTTATTTTAATGTATATCGTTGTTGTGTGTAGTTTATTATACTCTCTCCCTTTTGCGGGTTTGAGAGTCTTGAAAACAAAAAACCTTTACAATATCATCTAATCTCCTTACAATCCGTATTTTTAACCCATCTTAAGCCTACTTATATTGAACGGAGGGTGAAAGGAAAGCCCTAGCTCTAATATCCCACTCTCTGTGATCCCTTCTCCTTATAATTCCTACTGTCCCTACATGTGTCTTTCCCCCTACTCTACTTTACCTTTCCGCTTCTCATTTCGTATCCACACAGAACATCCTTCACACAATTGCCTTTCTCGCAGTACCCTAGACTCCTCTTTTTCCTCCACCAACACTTTACAAAACATACTCTTCCACTGTACACCTGACGCCCCAGCATCTGTTTTTCTCACTCAACATACACCTTTGCTCTGTTTTTCACTCTTGCATTTATTCTTTCGCCCCACCCTGCTCCTCCGTTACGTTCTTCTTCCTTTCCTGCTCGCCTTCCTTCTTCTTCGCCAAAGGAATCGTGCCGGATACCACCATCTCTCCTTCCGTCCCACTCCAGTTCCATATCGTCTCTCCTACCTTCGCCCTCATGAATCTTAGCTCGATTTCGTTCCCTGCCAGTTCCATTCTCCGCTTCTCCCTTCTCAACCATTCTTGAATCTCATCTTCCCTTTCCGTCAAGTCTTCCTCCATCCACAAGCCTGTGCCTCTCAATTTTCCTTTGACATTGAGCAGGTCACTTTTGTTCTCCCATGTCTTTAACTGAAGAAGCATCCCTCCATCCATTTTCTTGGATTTCTCCACTTTCGCCACCACCTTCGTATGCGCGGTAAAAATCCCTACCACATTCGTCACCTCGTTCTCCTCCTTGCTGATTCCCAGCACTCTGAGGTTCCTCCTTCTCTGCGCGCTCTCTTCCTTTTCTCTCTCCCACTTTTCTGGTGTGAGCTTTTTCGGTAGCTACCTCCATGTTCTCTCTTCCTCTTCCGCCTGGCATCCAACCTCTTTCGTTTTTCTCTCTTCGTTTTCTTTCTGCAGTCTCTCCATTTTCGCGCTCAACTGTTCCAGCTTTGCCACCAGCTTGTTCAGTGTCTCCTCAAAGTTTCTTCTATCAATCTCCCGTTCACTTCTTATGTGTGCTCTTTCTATTTCCCACTCCCACTTTAAGTCCGTGATAAACTTGTCCTGCCTCACTTCCAGCATGTCCACCGCTAGTTTAAACTCCAGTTTTCTCCACTCTCCACTAGATGGCACCAGCCTGCTTTCCTCTTTCGGCGTCCTTCGGGTCCTACCTATTGAACGGTAGTTTTCAATGAAGTTAAAAACTGATTTTACGATGAAGAGAATTTTATTGAATTGAAATAATAAATGATTAAATACATGAAAAAATACAAGAAATGTGAAAATTGTACGAACGGTACAACAAATTACATATAACCGTACTAAGTGCAGGTTCGTGTCCAGGAACATGTCTAGGATCCTTCAAGGTTCCTGTACAGGTTTTTTTCAGCTGGGCAAAGTGAAGTTAGCTGGTGGTTAAAGTAACAATCCTTAATACAAGAGAAACCACTTACTTTTAGCGGTATATTCAAATAAATTTGAGCATAAACTTGAAGGGTTTTTTCACAAACCCATGTTAGTTCTTTTCTTCAAAACACATTGCATTGGCTCAAAAAGTCCCTAAAATTCTATCGCACAGTTTTGTAATCGAAAATGTTAATTTCTAAATTCTTTGAAAATGCGAGATACGTAGAAACTGATAGCGCCATTCTATTTAGCAGTTTAAAATTAAATTTTTGTTTTAAAAAATTGCATATTAGATTTTGGCTTATTATTTTCACAACGATTTTATGATAAAACAAGGTTTTCTATAATTTCATAAATTATTGAAATTGTAATGAGAAAATTCCATTTTTATTTTATGATAATGATTTTATAAAATTATAATAATTTCAATATTTCAATTTTTAAGAACGTTGTACAACTATTCCCTAATAGCATGGAATGTTCCGGGAACGTTCCTGGAAAGTTTCCGGAACGTGTAAAATGTCCGCAACCTGGAAACGTTCCAGGAAAGTTCCACTGGGACCTGAGGGGAACCTTCCGTTATTGTTATTTTTAACAACAATTATCTTCTAAACAGTAACAGATAGGAAAAAATGGATAAGATTTTGAGTTTTACGTACCGTATATAGTACACTATAATATTGATAATAATAACAGTAACGGTAATATCTGTTTGGACCGTTCCAGTCGAACGTTCCCAAGCGGCGGACATTTTACACGTTCCGGGAACGTTTCGAAGGTTCCCGCGCAACATTCCGGGAACATTCCGTGCTATAAAAGGAAAGAATACGGGGATTGTCGATACAGATGAGCCTAAAAATAATTTATTTACGCTTAAATTTATATCACAGATAAAACTATGTATTCGGTGATTGTCAGTTGCGATTAATATAATACGTTGTTCGGACCATAGCTTATTTTGAATGATAGATTTTTAAGAACTGAGCGCGCGCTTGCATGAAATAGACGTGTGTCTTTGGTCAATAACGATCGTTGTTAAAAATATTGGTTAACCCTATTGTAAGTGATATAAATAACATATTATGTATACATATATAGTTTTTGTAAAGACAAAGAAAATCAGTCTTGACTGGTAAATTACCTAACCAAACATTCGAAATTATGGTACAAAATGCAAACAGTACATTTGAGAAGACTTTATACACCTTAAAAGTTACTTTCTTTTTAGGCGGATAAGTCCTGAGAGGCGGAGCAACATTGCTTGCCTGACCTAAATCGTTGGAAGGTTATAGAAGCGTTCGACGTCGTCGCGAATGAAGTACGCCGGTTTAATATTCTTGATAAAGACTTGACGTGACGTACCATTGATAACAATTTCATAAACTCTGTCAGACGTTCTTTGAATAACCTTATGCGGACCTGTGTAAGGTCGATGAAGAGACTTCCTGGCGAAATCTCGAAGGAATATGTGTGTGCACGATTATAAATTTTTATAAACAAATACTTTTCGTTTGTGATTACGCTCGCCGGGAATCGGTTTAATCGAACGCACATGTTTGTGGAACTCCTGAAGAAAAACTTTAGGGTTCGGGGTGAAATCTTCCGGAAGAACAAATTCTTCATGCCGTTAGAAGCGGGATGGTAAGTTGTAGTGTGAATTATGTGGCAGCCGATAAGCTGCAAACGCTAAGCAATGAAACGAGATTCAAATTGACTACCTTGATCGGTCGTCAACGTTTCGGGATAACCGTAACGCGCGATCAAAGGCTTTGCAGACAGTTGTTGCTTCAATGTCTTTAAGAGGGATTGCCTCCGGCCATCGAGAGAAGCGGTCGATCATGGTAAGGTACAACTTATAGCCATCACTTTCGGGAAGCGGACCTATTAGGGCCATATGAATGTGCTTGAATCGGCCGTCAGGCACTGTGAAGTGGGATGGAGTGACATGATTGTGCCGTGATACTTTCGATTGCTGGAAAACTAAACATGCTTTTCAACAGACCGAAAGATCGAGACGCATCGAGGGCCTTACGTAGCGCTTACCGTCAATCTGGACTGTCACATTGGCGCCAGGATGAGCCGGATTGTGGAAAAGGTCGAAAACGCGACGTCGGTTTGCTCGTGGAATGTACAGGCGTAAGGCTTCGCCCGTGAGATCGCAATAAAGCGAGGTATTATCGAGTTCCCACTGAATTTTTCTTTAGTTCAGAGAGCATTTTGGGTCTGTGATTAGTTTTTCAAATCCTCGTCATTGGACTGAGCTTGAGCTAATTCGAGCAAACTGAAGTCTGTAGGTAAGCGAATCGTTTCAACTCGCGAGAGCGAATCCGCGACAAGATTTTCGGGACCAGGAACGTAAGTGATGTCAGTTGCGAACTGCGATATATAAGAAACCTGTCTCTGTTGGCAAGCAGATGCCTTCTCAGAACACTGTGTGAACATGTGTGCCAATCGGTCGGTCACCAATCGAGTCTAAAATACTAATTTAGCGAAGCATGCCTGTCAGCGGCGTGATGAATGACTCTATGGTAGTAGTTGACCATGCCCAAGAATCTGCGCTACTATCGCTGTTGTGTAGATAGTTTAAGATTTCTAGTTCGGTTTTTCCAAATAAGCCATTAAACAGGTTGATTCGCAAAGAGAAGCGTTTTAGACGGTCAAAAGCGACGCGAAGATGCTTCTCATGCTCTTCTAGATTTGAATGTGCAATGAGAATATCATCTGTATACGCGAATGCGAATGTGAGATCTCCGAGGGCACAGTTGATATAACGCTAAGACGTTTGGCCAGAGTTTCGCAAACCAACAGTCATGTACATATGCACGAAGAAGCCAAAGGGAGTAACAACCGCTGACTTTGGTATATCATCTGGGGCGATAGGGATCTGATGGTATGCTTGCTGTAAATCTATCTTGGAGAAGATGGTTTTTCCTCGAAGCATGGTTGTGAAGCCGAAAATATGGGCTACAGGATATTTTTTCGGGAACGGTGACAGAGTTTAGTCGACCAAAGTCGCCACAGTCTCTCCATTCACCGTTTTTCTTTTCAATACAGTGTATCGGCGATGCCCAAGAGCAGCTTAATGGCCTACATATATAGTCGCTGATCAAGTTTTAAAAGATCTGTTTAGCAGCAGCCAGTTTATCGGGGTACCGATGATTTGTGAATTTGACGTGAATTCGGGGTATTCGGCTAAGATTTTTGAATACCGATCTGATTTGTCAATGAGACTCACTCTGAAGACTGTGGCTCGTTGCAATGAACCACGAACGCTGAAACCTGTGATGGAATCGACAAGGCTGTATTGATGCAAATAGGGAAATAGCTTGCAATGAGCAAACAAATCTGCCCATATAATAGGGTTAGGAACTGCCGCAACAATAAAATCCCCAGACATGTCTCTACGAAGGTTAAAACTTATGCGTAAGCGTTTATTATCAAAAGTTTCGACCTTGGTGTCATTCGCAGCGAATAGCAAAACATCGTTCGGTTTTGTCAATATTCGTCGTAGCAGGAGCTGCTGGAATCAGGGAAACATCTGATCCGACGTCGATGAGAAACACGAGACCTGAATTTAAATCTGGATCTGGCCTTAGTTTTCCGAGAATGATTTTTCTACAGGAGTTTTTGAATTCCAACTGCAGGGTTTATGGCGAGATTTGGAAGGTCGGAAGGTTATAATAAACCTGTTCGGTTTAAGTAGCCAATTGTTTGGAAAGTTAGCGAATCATTGATAACTGTCTGCAGAAGAACCAACTGCAAAAGTGCAAGCCTTAACCTTATGTTTGGCTGAAGCGGACGCGACCTGCATGGATATGGGACCTGAAGCTTCGGAAATTTCTTTGGCCAAAATGACCAGAACCTGGAGATCTTCGACGTTTGCCATTGACAAAGTGGCCTGACCGTGCGAAGACAGTTCTTCGAGAAACACACTTGTTAAGACTGCATCCAAGCAGCCACGGTCGTTAAGAGCGCGTAATCGTACACGTTGGGTGGAAAAGGAACCATTACGGCAATATCTTTTATATGAGGAATCAAATCGCGATCCAAGTTGGCAAAAAGATGCTGTGCCTTAGTTGACTGTGATGTGATTTGACTTTTACGGACTGATGCTTCCACCACGATAAAGAAAGAAGTAGGATCATCACGAAAACATTGCGGAATTTGAGGAGAAACGGTTTCGACGCGTTTGTCCTCGATGTTGGTGAGTCAACACGAAAATAAAATTATCGAAACCACTATTAAACCGACGAGCGAAATAGATATTCACGTTGAAAAATAAAATAAATATCTAATACCAAGTCTACAATTTGTGAAAAGAAACTCACAAGGAATTTTGATGACCCTCCACCACGAAGTCGTTAGCTGGCTAGGCAGCTGTCAAAATTCCAAAATGGCGCTAGAAATAGCGCGCCTGTCGCAATAAAAACAATATATGCAGGTAGCAAAGCGAGTTTGAGGGTAAATGGGAAACTGAGTGACTGGTTCGAAATAATGCAAGGTGTTAGGCAAGAATGCGTTACGTCTCCATGGGCCTCAAAATTAACGTGAATAAAACAAAAATTATGGTGTTTGAAGGAAAGGATGAGCTAACAATATGCAATATTGTCCTGAATGATGAGATAATAAAACATGTCGATAAGTACATATATCTTGGTAGTCTATTCACTAATGACTGGAAGATAGATGAAGAGATAGATCTAAGGCGTATAAATGAGGGTAAGAAAGTTATCGGTAGCGCGGTTGGCACGCAATACCTGCGCATGGCATGCGGTAAAACGCCAATGGAAAACGTTAGTAACGTGAGAATCCTCAAAGAATGTGGTATAGATGTGACACTATTTGACAGGTATGAAAGAAATTTATTTAGATGGTTTGGGGATGTCAAGATAATCAAAGATGAATGACTGACGAAACAAGTATATCAAGGTAAAGTAAACGGCAGCGTACCCAGAGGCAGACCAAGAAAAGAATGGACAGAATGTGTGAATGAGACCCTGATTCGAAGAGACATAAGAAGCGTTAGAAACACAAGAGCTTGCATGATAAAATGCATGGACGTGAGGGAAGGACAGAGAAGTGTGGCGACAAGTAGTTTATAAGAAATGCATTGGAAAGTGTGTCAGTGGACCGAATGACGCCTGCAATAAAAAAAAACCTTGGATACTAATGGCCCCAAGTGGATAGCTTCACATAATAAATTTGTGAAGCTCTTCGCCTGGGGTGATCGATAGAGAGATTGATCAGCAAACTAGGTCAGTGCAGTGTTGTGGAATGAACTTCCTATTTCAATAAACAACAGGAGATTCTAAATCAATGTAAAAATTCTATACCCCCCCATTACTCCCTCCCTCAGCGAGTGGGTCACGCTTACGCTTACGCTTATATATTTTTATGTTAGAATTCACAATTTTAGTCAATTAGTCATTGAATATTAATTGTCAGGGAAAATGAAAAATTGGTGAGGAAAAAGGCAAGGAATTTTCGAAATGAAATTTTGCGGCAACCCTGATGTGCTTTTGAAATTGAAATTCAAATCTTGTTTAAAAAATCTCCAGAGGCCAGCGCTTCCCGTTGAGTGAGAGAAGTCTCTAGACGGTTATTATACGCAACCTCTCAATGACCAGTTACTTCTTTGCCAAAAATCGTCGGAAAAAGTCATCTACTAGAATTGTTTCAAAATTCTTTGAGATTAAGCGATTGTTGCCTAAGGAAGATTTCTCGATTTCTTCCGTGGTCATCTCTTCAACCTTGCCGCTGCTCATGTTTATTTTAGCCCGCTTATCAGGGCCTCTTTCTCTTTTATATATATTCCACGAAGGATTGTATTATTTTTATCGAGTATTGCAAAGATTTCACCATGGGACGTTGATAATACAGTTTGTCTTCCAGTTGGCATAGGCTTAAGGTTATTATATATTTCTTTCACATAAATTTGTGCATCGCCAGGAAAAGTGTATCTTTGAATTTCGAATCGCCGGTTAGCATTCTTGTGGGGAATAAGCCGAACAGATCTAAGTTGTTCAATTGTAAGTTCACGTAGCCGGAAAGAAGAACGAATGGCAGGAGGAGACCTGGACCTGGCACGAAGAGAAGACTCGGCAGGAGAAGACCTGACAGGCGAACCCCTGATCGGAGAACCCTAAGAATTAGGTATGGCAAGGAAAAGAGTCAGTAAAGAAGGCGATGGAATGGCAGGAGGAGACCTGGACCTGGCGCGAAGAGGAGGATCTTTAGGAGAAGACCTGGCAGGAGAACCCGAATGGGATATGGCAAGAGAAAGAGACAAATCAAGAGAAGGTCTGACACGAGGAACACCAGGAGGAGAGTCGCCATTAGGTGAACGCTCGTACTGTTAGCTCAACTCTGCAACAAAAAACAGAGTATCAATTTTCCTTGTGTATTCTCTTCCGGCATCTTTTTCTTTTCCGATGAGAAAATGGGCTGGTCAAAAACTACATCACACTGCATTATATAATTATTATATTTCATCGACTTCTTCCAGACTATTTATTCAGTATTGTACAATAAATGACGTTTCGGAATCGGACCGATTCCCTCATCAGATTGTCTTTAAGATTTCGCAGAATTTAACCATAGTATGTTAATATTTTGGAACCAATTAAATATAAGAAGAGATGAAATCTAAAAATTTAAGATGTGTTAAATAAACCTGATTAATATAACTAGGAATGCACACTCCGTCATCCGTATAATTTTAATTTTTAACTTCACTATTATATAAAATTTCAAGCTTCGAAGAATCAGTTATTATTTAAATTCTACATACTTCTCCATCATAAAAGTCCTATTTGCTTCTAACAAATTAGCATTCCTAGTTAAATTAAGAACGTTTATTTCATACTTCTTAAATTTTTTGATTTTATCTATCCTTATATATAATTGGTTCCAAAATACTAACAAACTATGGTTAAAATCTGCGAAATGTTAAAGAAAATCTGATGAGGGATTCGGTCCGATTCCGAAACTTCTTTTTTTGGTACAATTTCGAATAAATAGCCTGGAGGAAGTCGATGAAATAAGGTCTTTCCTTACAAATTCAAACTTTTTTGTTGAAAATTCACACTTCTAACATTTTTGAAAAATTTACCTTTTCGCCCCTGCTTTTAAAAATCTTCCCCTTTATCTCTTTCTCTCGCTTAAATACGAACTGAATTAATAGAAGCCCATAAGAAAATCCCACTATTTTCTGTTGTAAGTTCATTATTTTTGATTGAAAAGTCTACTATTGTATTTTGAGGTCAGAATTTATCTCTTAAGGTCAAAATTGTTATTAGTTGAAAGTGGATCGTTTTTAGTTGGAAATTGTTGTATTTTGTTATAAATTCGTCTTTTATGGTAGAACATTAATCTTATTGATGGGAAATTCAGCTGCTTGGTTGGATTTACGTATAGCGTAACAAATTTACCTAAAATTATAGATATATTATTTTATTGTATTCACCAATGGAATTGAGAATAACCGCTAAGTATGAGACAAGAGAAGAAACAATTTTCATCTTTTCTAATAAGTGGAAAGGATAATTAATGTATTAATGAAGAATTTAATCAAGAATTTAACTAACGAATATTCCAGTTCATCTTCAGATTGCATAATATACCTTATATTCGTTATCTCATGGATAATAAGCGTCAACCTTGTTCTACTCAGATATTTTCATTTCATCAGAGTTACTTTCAAGGAAGAAATGTAACAACCAAATTCGTTAAAACTGTAATCACAATTTATATAATGTTTTATTCTTAAGAGCAAACCTTTTATATTTTTTATTCATTCCCTATCCCAAATCAAAATTATCTAATAGAAAATTCAGTGTTCCAAACAAGAATTGTAATTATGCTGGAAAATCCCCTACTCCAAATGAGAATTGTGATTAATTCACACATTGTCTGTTTCAACTCAGAATTAGAGTAATAAATTATATGAAACCACTTTAACACTAGAAAGACCGAGTTTATATCCAGAAAGGACTAAAATTCATTAAAACAATTCGATCTGTGTCCGAAGGTTAAGGAATAGCAAGAACGAGAAGAAGAAATTGGTCAAAATGTCTCCCTGGAAATATTTCAAAGTATTAGAAAGACGAATACCTGCCTTTCACATTTTTAATCGAATGTTTTAGAAATAAGATACTCTCCCTCTTCCTTTACCCTTTGCCCTTTGCAAAGGCATTTGAAATGTTTTCATAATATTTATTGGAATTTCACAGAATACAATGATTTCACTAAAATTTACGATACTTATGTAACAAAGGTTTGATTTACAAGTTTCTCACGACTTACATTTGAGGTTATGTTGACGTGTTCCATAATTGTACTGGGGTGACAGCGGATGCGCATACGCGGAGAGCTATAATGATCATCTGATGTTCATAATTGTACTCCGAACCACGCTGCACATGCGCACTCGCTTTCCACTCATCCTGTTGTATAAGCGGCTACTTTCGAAACTAAAAAGACTTGAAAATCGACTAATCCCCCATTTGGTAAACATATTATTTCCTTTACATACCGCGAGGGGAATGCGATTTCGGAGCCTGGCGCGAAACAGAAAAATTGATCGGTTCCACGAACGACTGATGCAACCACGAAAATATGTATTGTCCTTCTTATCATGGCATCAGCTGCCAACTCACGGATTTCTTGAGGCGTCAGACAATCTAATTATTCGTCGTCACTCAAATTTGTTTCAGACATTTTGATTTGTTTTGATTCTGTGGTGAAGGAGATGCGCTAGCAGCCTCGGATTCTTGCACTTTGATTTTCAGGTTATGTTCATTGGTATGAATGTGCTTGCCGAAGTTTGATACGCTCAATATTTAGTTCAATACTAATCGAAACTGTTATACCAACATCAAAAAGTACATGGCAATTCGTTAAGACTTCACATTTTTGTTGAAAACTCAACAGTTTTTGTTTGATATGAATAAATAAATTTGAAATTTGAATTTGCAAGAAAGAGAAAAATCTCTAGACGGTTATAGCATGTGGCCCCACCAATTACCAGTTTGAAATTCAATTAACGTTGTTGGCGATGATCGCCTAGCATTATTGTTTGAAACCTTCTTGATATTGGATGATTTTTGCCTGAGCGAGATTCCTCCCTTTCTTCTGGGGTCATCTCTTCAACCTTGCCGTTGTACATGTTTATTTTTACCCGTTTTTGAATGTCCCTTTCCTTTTTATATATTCCACGAAGGATTGTATTATTTCTGTCGATTATTGCAAAGACTTCACCATTGGACGTTGTCAATACAGTTTATCTTCCGGTTGGCATGGGTCCAAATATATTATATCTTTCTTTCACATGAACATCTGCATCGCGAGGAAAAGTGTATCTTGAAATTTCGAATCGCCGGTTCGGATTCGCGTGGGGAATAAGCCGAACAGATCTAAGTTGTTCAATTGTGAGTCCACGTAGGCGGAAGGAAGAACGAATGACAGGAGGAGACCTAGACCTGGCATGAAGAGAAGACTCGGCAGCAGGAGACCTGGATCTGGCACGATGAGAAGACTGGGCACGATGAGAAGACTGGGCAGGAGGAGAAGACCTAACCGGGGAACCGGGAGGATGAGGTATGGCAAGGGAAAGTGTTAAATCAAGAGACTCAGAAGTTCTTCCACGAGGAACACCAGGATGAGAGTTGCCATTAGGTGAATGCTCGGACTGTAAGCTCAACTCTGCAACAAGAAAAAGAGGTGCAATTTCCTTGTGTATTCTCTTCCGGCATATTTTTCTTTTCCGGAGAGAATAGGTGCTGCTCAAAAACTGGGTTATACTACCAGGGGTTAACACGTTTCGTGATGATTTGTCACACATGGAAAATAGAAATGTGAGCAAGAATTTTGTAAGGTATTTTTGAATAATAATAAAAACAAGTGATTTCTACCTGGAATGGAAGCTTCTAATGTGTCCCCTGAGGGTTTACATTTTTCTTGTATCTCTTCCCTATTCCTTTACAGACCCCCCACACACTTACTTGGTGGTGGGAGGGGGACCTACAGTTTAAGGTGGGTTCCGAACCACCAAGAGCAACAGCTTTAAGTACTTCGAGAACGCAACTTCACAGTCGCGCTAATCTTCTACTGAACTTTCCTCCAAGTTGTAATATCTTCGGATCTTGTTATATTTTTAGTAAAACTTTTTCAAGTATGTTTTATCAGTCCCCACCTCATAAGAAACAGTAAGATTTCAAAAAATCTCGTCACCCCAAAGTAGTAGCCTTTAGTAGTGTGCCATATGTGCAAGTGCACTTATGAATTCTGTATCAATAGGCATACTTTTCCAATTCCATTTTTTGTAACACACGCAAAATTCAGATAATATTCGCATGAATTTCGGACAAACTCAAATGAAGTTTGAAAAAATGGCAATTGAGATGGAATGAGGATTAAAACGCACAAACCCTGATTTGCGTAGGGCTGAAAAAATGTGCCTAAAATTATAGATATATTATATTATTATATTCACCAATAGAGTTGAGGATAGCCACTAAGGATAAGACGAGAGTAAGCACAATCCTCATATTTTCTAACTACAGGAAAAGCTAATTACTGCATTAATAAAAAGGTTGATTGAAAATTGAGCTAATGAATATTCTAGTTCTGCATCAGATAATATGGTGTATCATGAAGTCGCTATCTCATAGATACAATCTTGTTCTGCTCAGCTATTTATATTTCATAAGAGTGAGTTTCAAGGAAAACATGTAACTAACAAATTTGTTGAAACTGATATCATACTTTGTATAATGTTTCACGTTTAAGAGAAAACCGTCGTTTGAATATAAAATTTATGTATAATGGCTACCCAATGAATGTTTTTTAATTCTCCATCACTTCCCCGTTTTGTCATAGTAAATTTTTCAAAATTCTGGTCAGGATCATTGTAATTCTTGAGATGATTTCAGAAAAAAATTCCGGTCACTGAATCAAATTCCAAGTTTTTTCCCGGTCTTTTCCCGATTACCCAGTCAGGTAGATGCCCTGAAGATATATTGAAGAATGGAAAAGACGAATTTCCATTTCCACGCGAAGGCGTCGAATTAAACTTTCCCGCTCGAAGTTTTTTGTTGCACAAAATTGGCTCGACTCACCATGAGCTTAAAGCTCCATGAGCTCAAAATTCAAATTTTGAGCCAAACGACGCAAAATATGGGAAAAAGTCTAGGAAGTAATTATTCCTTTTGAAAAGTCCTACAATAATTTACACAACTTTTTATTGATAGGACTTTTCATTTTAGTTTAATTGATCAAAAGCGTGAGATACGAAAAAAAATTCAAAAGGAATTGCAGCTTTTGAAAAGCCTTGTAGGAGTTTTTGCTTTATTCATCAAACATGCTATGCAAACGCGCCCTAGGCACGCTCAAACTGACCAAAAATCGCCTTTTTGTTCAAAATTTAACTGCATTTTTTTGAAATGAATAAACAAATTTGAAATTTTAATTTAAAATTGTTTTATTTCGTTTACAAAAGATTCTATGCTGAAAATCGTACAAGATTAATATGCCAACGCCGCCCGTTGAGCGAGAAAAATCTCCAGACGATTATAGAATGTCCACCCTTGATTACCAGTAACTTGTAATATTTTGGTCCTACTTAGGATCACAAATCATAATATCTTTCAGTTTTACATCAAATAAAAATTAAATTAATGTTGTTGGCGAAAGGCTTCGAGTATTCTTAATCTAAAATTCTTTGAAACTGGGTTATTTTTGCCTAAGGGAGATTCCTCTATTTCTTCTGTGGTCATACATCCAACCGTGCCGTTGTTCATGTTTATTTTTACCCGTTTTTCAAGTTCAATTCTTTTCATATACATTCCGCGAAGAACTGTATTATTTCGCTCAAATATTGCGAAGATTTCTCCATTGGACGTTGATAATACAGTTTGTTGTTCATTTGATATGGGCTTAAGGACTTGATATCTTTCTCTCACTTGAATTGGTACATTGCGAGGAAAAGTGTATCCTCGAATTTCGAATCGCCGGTTCGGATTCTTGTGGGGAATTAGCCGGAGACGACTAAGTTGTTCAATTGTAAGTCCACCTAGGCGGAAAGAAGGACGCAAGAGAGGAGGGGATCTTGACCTGGCACGAAGAGAAGAATCGGCAGGAGGAGAAGACCTGGCATGAGGAGAAGACTCGGCATGAGGAGAAGACTCGGCAGGAGGAGAAGACTCGGCAGGAGGAGAAGACTTGGCACGAAGAGAAGACTCGGCATGAGAAGAAGACCTGACCGGAGAACCCGGAGAACGACGAGTGGCAAGAGAAAGGGACAAATCGAGAGAAGGTCTGCCACGAGGAACACCATGAAGAGAATCGCGATTAGGTGAACGCTCGGACTGTAAGCTCAAATCTGCAACAAGAAATAGATAGCCGTTTCAAGACTACGTCATACTGCTAGGAGAGCATTTTTATAATAAAATTTCTTTAAAATCGTTTTTTTTAAGTGGGAGTGGAGAGGGAGAGGGAGGGCGGTGCGAGAGCGGGAGCACGGTAGAGAGAGAGTCTTACGCAATTTGAGGATCAGAAAGGACAATTTTCAGATCAAATTTTTTTAACACACACATTCTGTATATTGAGATGGAATCAGCAATAAAGCGCAGAAATTCTAATTTGCGTATAGCCTAAAAAATGTACAAAATATTATAGAAATATTATTTTTTATACTTACCAATGGAAATGAGAATGACCGATAAGTATGAGACGAGGAAAGAAATAATTTTCATCTTATCTAATAAGCGAAAAAGATAATAATTAATGTATCATGAAGAATTTAATTAAAAATGTAACTAAGGAATATTCTGGCTATTCATGAGATTATATAGTGTAATTTATAGTCGTTATCTCATAGATAATAAGTGTCATGCATGTTCTGCTCAGATGTTTACATTTCATTAAAATGAGTTTCAAAAATATATCTACTAAATTTGTTAAATGTGAAATCACAATTTATATAATGTTTTACGTTTAAGAGCAAACCGTCGTTCAAATGTAAAATTTATATATAATGTCTACAGGATGAATGTTTCTGAATTCCCGGCCATTTCGCAGGTTTCTTTCGGTAAATTTTTGTATTGCTGTCGAATTTTGCTTCAAGATTAATGATTTCAGTTAAGAATTCATCTCTTTGGTGAAAAATTGAACTATTTTGTTGAAAATTTCTTTTTCAATTGCGAGGTTAGTTGAATAATTTGTTCATAACAATCGTCAATTTATTCACAAGCAGAATATCTCCATAGAATATCAATATAAGTTTACTGAGAAAATTACTGAGAAAATTGATTAATAATTTTTGACAAACTTTGTTATAACAATAAAAATTATTGACACATGGTTATAATTAGTTACTATACGATGTAGCAGTTAATCTAATACATTTTAGATGACAAAAATTTCAAATATTATTTTAAATTATTCAGGCTGCTATCTTCGTGAAAAATCTTCTTATTTTCCCCGTTTTAAGAACATCTTGGCCTACGAAGCCTCTTATTGACACAGTTCGATTTTTTTTGGCTTCTTCTTGTAAGTGGCAAACTTTGAAGTCTGGAAAATTTGTGGTCTGAATGTCTTTTTGGTTGAAAATTTGCCTTTATTGCTCGAAAGTTGAATTGTTTAGTTGAAAATTCATCTGTTTGGTTGAGAATTGGACTATTTTGCTTAAAATTCGTTTTTCAATTGTTAACTCATCTATGTGGGTTGAAAATTCAACTATTTGGTTAACAGTTTAACTATTTTGTTCAAAATTCAATCATTTTCTAAAAAATTTAACTCTGGTTGCAAATTTATGCACTTGGTTGAAGTATCTTTCTAAGTTGTCGAAATATCAACCTAAAGTTAAAAAGGCATCTCTCAGGGATTCGGGAGTATATAAAATCCCTTGTTCTTGTGGCAAAGTTTATATTAGAGAAACCGGGAGGGCGGTGAGCCAAAGTGTAACGGAACATAAGAATAAAGTCAGGCTCAAACATTTCTCGCAATCAGCGCTAACTGAGCATCATATCGAAACAGGACACAGCGTTTTATTCGACAAAACAACCATCATCGCAAAAACATACCATATTTTTCCAAGAAATCATAGAGAAGCAATCGAAATTTTAAAACACCCTAATAGCATCAACAGTGAGAATGGATATAATACCAATACGATTTGGCTTTCCTTCCTTCCGGGTTAAAAAAAAAGACTTTATTGGCCAATCAAGTTCGACCAGTCCCCGCAGTGGGGCGCTCTGGCCAATCACAGACCTTGTAGAGAATATATATAAGAGCATAACCGGAAACTTCAGTTCCAGGTCAGCCCTAAAGAAGAGAACTGCAATGTTCACGAAACGTCGGCAAGATTCATAGTCTTGCACGCGATTGAAACGCGAAAAACCTCCTTTAAATTTATTATGATACAAATAATCGTCTAGAATGTGCCAACTCTGAATTAAAATCAGTAATATGCAAAAACAGCACGTTGCGAATTTTTCTAGAAGAGCTTCTTAGCAACACCAATTCCCTTGCACAGAACAGAAGCCATAAGGCAGTTCTTCACAAAAACGTGTAGTCTTTAAATATCCTCCTGAAGGCGACAAATATAAGTCCAGCGAGTATCTGACGAAAGAAGCCACAATGCACGTTTTAAATCAATTGGAAGCCTCAAATTTTATAGTATCTGCAGAACCTCAAAATCACTCCTATAATATAGAAGGATACCCAGGACTGAAAGTTACGGAGACTGATTGCTCCTGGTCATTCTGGATCGCAATGTGTTTGCCCTGCAAACATATTTTTGCTGTGAGAAAGTTTTTGGATATCCCGCAGTTTGATCAAAATTTAATTCTTGAAAGGTGGACTCTGCGATATTCAAAGGAAACTCATCCAGCGTTTGAAAGCTCCAATGTTGAAAACAATAATTATGTGCGCTCCGTGACAACTCCGCAAAATGTATACCCTTTAAGTTATGTACAGAAACGAAATAAGGCACAAACAAAATCTGATGAGTCTGGGGACTTGTGCACACTGAGGACAGATGAAGCTTACGAGAATCTTTTTTTGTTTCAATATTTTCTAATATTATCTAAAAGCAAACTTATTTTCCCTGAAATAAATAGAATCTTTAAAGTAAAATGGATACAGTTGATACCTGCATTCAACGATTTGAATCTTAACTTCATTTGGATCATTGATTCATTACATTATTTTAGGCTGATATTAGCTGTGTACATCCCGACGGAATAAGGATTTTAAGTAACCAGATTCAACAAAACTCTGACTTTAAAAACGTTGGAGAGAACATTTTAGGTCTAGAAAAGAGCATTCAAGGCGGCGAGGATAGTGCCTTAGAAAATGATAAAGAAATAAATGATGAAACCCTAGTAAGAAAAAGAAAAAAGGTATGCAAATCATTTTTTTACATGTGATACAAAATTATGCTATGTTTTATTTTTTTAAATGTTCTATTAAATCTTTCTAGTTTGCCAGCAGCATTTCTGGAACCCTTTCCGTATAAACTATTAAAATGCTTTTTGCAATTAAGAATCGAGGCAGGCCCAAAGGTACAGCAATGGGACTACCAAAGAACAGAAGTAAACTAACTCCATATTATAAAAAGCACTTTACACGGAAACAAGATTTAATTCTAAAACTCGTAGCAAAAGACATATCAACTGTGGAGACAGCTATTAAAAAAGATAAATTAATTGAGAAGGAAGAATTGGAATTAAGAGTCGAAAAAGTACCACATTCCATTCTAGATCAGCAAATTGACATCGAGGTGATCAGATGTTTCTTGACGCACGAAGCTTACGATGCAATTTCGAAACTTGTAAATCATTTAAAGGAAAAGGAAGTATGGATATGGGACCTATTTCAAAATAAAAATTATCATTCTTCACGGAAAACCCCTGTTCTTAGTCAAAATTATATTTCTTTACTGAAATTCTGCGTCGCAACTTAGAATTAAAATTTTTTTTCAAACTCGTTCCAAGTCCGGATAAATGTAATTTTCGACGTGAATTTTTGTTTTTAATTTTTTTATTTATTCGCTGTCCCGACACTGTACATTCCAGAGAAGAGTCCTTTCTTTCACATATATTTGATTCAATATTTTAGAAATTAGATACTCAGAATAAATTATATTAAGGTTTTTCTCTCAGGCTTAAGATTGTTTGATCCCAATATGATGAGGTTGATTCATGTTAACCCCCGGCAATTCACATTGTTGAGAACTCATCTTTTTGTTCAAATTCCAACTGTTTTTGTTTAAAATGTATAAATAAATTTGAACTTTCAATTTGAAATTCTTTTATTATATTAACAAAAGATTCTATGTTGAAAATGTTATAAGATTAACATGCTGGTGCTTAAATGTTAATTGTTTGGAAAAATAAAAAATTGGTCAGGAGAAAATTAGGGAAAAGGCAAGGAATTTTTAAAATGAAGTTAAAAGGTAAGAAGATATTAACTGACATACTTCGGACCAAAGAAAGAAAAATGAAGTTTTGCGGCAACCCTGGTGTACATTAAAAATTAAAATGCGAATCTTGTTTCAAGAGTCTCCGAAGGCCAACGCCACCCCTTGAGGGAGAAAAGTTTCTAGACGGTTATTGAATGCGGCCCCTCAACTGCCGGTTACTTGACATCTGAAGTCGTTGGCGAAATTCGTCTACTATTATTGTTTCAAAATTCTTTGAGACTGGATTATCTTTGCTCAAAGGAGATTCCTCGATTTCTTCTGTGGTCATCTCTTCAACTCTGCCGTTGTACATGTTTATTTTTACCCGTTTTGCAACTCCTTTTTCTCTTGTATACATTCCGCGAAGAACTGTATTATTCCGCTCAAATATTGCAAAGATTTCACCATTGGACGTTGATAATACAGTTTGTTCTTCATTTGATATCGCCCTAAGGACCTGATATCTTTCTCTCACTTGAATGTCTACATTGCGAGGAAAAGTGTAGCCTCAAATTTCAAACCGCCGGTTGGGATTCTTGTGGGGAATCAGCTGAACAAATCTAAGTTGTTCAATTGTATATCCACCTAGGCGGGTAGAAGGACGAATAGCAGGAGGTGACCTGGACCTGCCACGAAGAGGAGGCTCGGCAGGAGTAGAAGACCTGACAGGAGAACCCGAATGAGGTATGGCAAGCGAAAGAGTCAAATCAAGAGAAGGTGTGCCACGAGGAACACCAGGAACAGAATCGCCATTAGGTGAACGCTCGTACTGTAAGTTCAAATCTGCAACAAGAAACAGAGTTTAATTTTTCCTTGTGTATTCTCTTCCTTCTTCTCTGCGCTCGTCAGCTAACTTCTTCTGCTGAACTTTTCTGTAAGTTGTGATATCTTTCGATCTTGTTACTTTTTTTTTAGTAAGACTCCTTCTGAACTAAAATTGACCAGTCCCTTCCTTATAGGAAACCCTTCACCACCAAATCGTCTCACATAATTTGTGGATTGCCCCGTAGGAGTGTACCATATGTGCACGCGCACATATGGTACGAATTCCATATAAACAAGAACACTTTTCAAATTCCATTCCTTTAACATACACATTTTATATTTTCCCAGAATGAATTCAGATTACAGTCGTACCCATTTCGCACAAAATCAAATAAAGTTTAAAAGAAACTAGCAATGGGGATGGAATCAGGATTGAAGCGATCGAATACTGATTTGTGAATAGCTTAAAAAATGTATCTAAAATTATAGATATATTATTTTTTGATATTTACCGATAGAATTGACGATGACCGCCAAGTATAAGATGATAGAAAAAACAGTTTTCATATTTTCTAATAAGATGAAAAGGTAATTAATGTGTTAATAAAGAATTTCATGAACAATTCAACTAAATAATATTTTCGTTTTTAATCAGGTTACAGAGTAGATCGTAAAGTCGTTATCTCATAGATAGTAAGCGACAACCATGTTTTGCTCAGATATTTGCATTTCATTAGGTTGGCTTACAAACAAAAAATGTTTCACGTTTAAGTAAAATAACATTACAGATAAAAAAAATTAAATTTGTAGATGAACGACACAAGCTATGAAAAAAATTAATCGACAGAAGATGCTCATACGAAGAACAATGCCAAACGAAAATCGTGAAAAATAAGAATAAAACTTAAAAAACTAATTCTTGGAAAAACGACACAAGAGACGAAAAAAATAAGAAAAAAGTTTTTCAACCAGAAAAGATTTACAAATTTGTTATAAACTCATGTTACTAAGATGATACATTTTTCAGGGTGGCTTAGAAAAAAAATTAGTTACAGGCCTGAGTATCTTTTTGACTCAAATAAAGCTTATAAGGAAATGGCAATTGAGAAAAAATAATGATTATATCCGGATAACCGCCAAGTACAAGACTAGAGAAGAAAGAATCAGAATTAAAATTCTTTTCCAAAATTCCGGTTCCCTGTCAAAAATTCCCTTTTTCAAGTCAAGTCATGATTCTTTACGGTAATTCCCTGTTTGAAAATAAAAATTATAATTCTTCACGAAAATCTACTGTTACAAGCCAAATCATGATTATTTATGGAAATTTTCTGTTCCAGTTAGAAAAATTATATTTCTTCACCGAAATTCCATGTCTCAAACTAAAAATTAAAATTCCCTGTCTAAAAGTCGAAGTTATAATTTTTTATGGAAATTCAATGTCTAAAACCCAAAGTTTTAATTAGATAATAAAAAATGCCCTGTCCCAAGTAAAAATCATACTCCTTCGCGGAAATTTCATGATATAAACTCATGATAATATAATAATATAATTGTAATTCTTGACGTGAATTTTTGTTTATATTTCTTTTATTTACTCGCTGTCCCGACTAAGAATTACACTTTAAATTTTTTATATTACTAAATTTCAGAGACGAACTGGAAATATTTTTGAAAAGTTTCATTAGAGTCTCACACTGTGTCTCAGCATGAGCCAAAGAAAGGGCCCTAAGCATCCAAAAATCGTTTTTTTGATTATGAGCGTTGAATATAATTAAAACTCGCCCTTCAAATTGGTCATTTCAGATAAATTCTATATTAATTATTTAGCATGAAATATTCCGTTAACAAAAGCTTTGATATGGAAGATCTTACAAAATTAATATGCTGGTCTTTAAATATTAATGGCCAGAGAAAATGAAAAATTGGTCAGGAGAAAATCAGGGAAAAGGTATGGAATTATTAGAATCAAGTTTTGCGGCAATCCTGATGTACTTTTTAAACTGAAATTTGAATCTTTTTTGAAAAGTCTTCGAAGGCCAAGGCCGCCCGTTGAGCGAGAAAAGTCTCTAGTCTACTGTTATTGTTTCAAAATTCTTCGTGATTGGTTTACTCCTGCCTACGGGAAATTCCTCGATTTCTTCTGTGGTCATCTTTTCAACTTTTCCGTTGTACATGTTTATTTTTACTCGTTTTCCAACTCCTTTTTCTTTTATATATATTCCGCGAAGAGCTGTGTTATTTCGTCCTAGTATTGCAAATACTTCATTACTGGACGTTGCTAATACTGTGTGTTCTTCGTTTGATATGGGCTTAAGCTCCTGATATTTTTCTCTCACTTGAATTGGTACATTGCGAGGAAAAGTGTATCCTCGAACTTCGAATCGCCGGTTCGGGTTGTTGTGGGGAATCAGTCGAAAAACTTTAAGTTGTTCCATTGTTAGTCCACCAAGGCGGAAAGAAGGACGAATCACAGGTGGAGACCTGGACCTAGCACGAAGAGAAGACTCGGCATGAGGTGAGGATCTCACTGGTGAACCCGAAGAATGAGGCGGGGCAAGAGAAAGAGACAAATCAAGAGAAGGTCTGCCACGAGGGACACGAGGAGTAGAGTCGCCATTAGATGAACGCTCGTACTGGAAGCTAAACTCTGCAACAAGAAAAACAGGTTCAATTTTCCTTGTGAATTCTCTTCCGGCATCTTTTTCTTTTCCGAAGAGAAAATGGGCTGTTCAAAAACGACGTCATAGTGCCAGGGGGTATTTTCTAATCACTTTTGTTAACTGAAATTATTATTTTAATTTTGAATAATGTAATTTGTGGATGACCTTGTAGGAGTCTACCATATGTGTACACGTACATACGGTACGAACTTCGTATCGATAAGCACTTTTCTCAAATTTCATTATTTTAAAACACACATCCTGTACTTTCTCAGAATAAATTTAGATCAAAGTTGTACTTGTTTCGAACAAAATCAAAGAAAGTTTGAGGGAAAACAGCAATAGGGATGGAATGTGGATTAAAGAGCACAAAATCTGGTTTGCGTGTAGCCTGAAAAAATGTACCTAAAATTAAGGATATATTATTTTATTATATTTACCAAAAGAATTGAGGATGACTGCTGTGTATAAGACGAGAGAAGAAACAATTTTCATATTTTCTAATAAGAGGAAAAGATAATAATGTATTAATGAAAAATATAATTAAAAATTTAAGCAATGAATATTCTGGTTCTTCATCACATTATACAGTGCATCGTATAGTCGTTATCTAATAGATGATAAGCATCAACCTTGTTCTGCTCAGATGTTTACATTTCATGAGATTTATTCCCTGTCCCAACTAAGAATTATCCATCTTTTCGAAAATTCACTGTTTCAAGCAAGAATATGTTTTTTTTTTAAATCCCCTATTCCAAGTGAGAATTGTGATTCATTTAGAAATTTCATTTTTCAACTCAGAATTAGAGTTATAAATTATATGACACCACTTCAAATTTCGGGTAATTTTTTTATTTCCCGGTGAAGTAGAAACCCTGAAAATATGTTAAAGAATTGGAAAGATGGATTTTACTCTTTCACATTCTTGATCAAATGTTTTAGAAATTAAACCCTCTCCCTCTCCCTCTCCCTCTCCCTCTCCCTCTCCCTCTCCCTCTCCCTCTCCCT
>CAKNYM010043679.1:25793-43715 GCA_932195095.1 Andricus curvator | reverse complement strand
ATTATTATTATTATTATTATTATTATTATTATTATTATTATTATTATTATACCATTAAGCCATTTCTCTTTCGGGGTAGGCGTGACTTGCTCGGTTGGGAAATAGTATTGGGTATTACAATCGTGTAAAACTAAACTCTCATAAAATGCATAATGACACTGATAAAATGTTTTACGATGTGTTCGTTTATTTTGGTAAAATCAGACAAGTTGATGATATGAATTTGTGATTAAAAAAATACAAGTCATGTTAAATGTTATTTGTATACAAGAAACAAAAGTTATATTTTTTTGAAAAACAGCCACACTGATCCAAAATCTTACTAATAAAAATCGTGTAAAATCTTTTTAAAAAACTGTAATATAAGGCAGGTTAAAACTAATAAAGTTTAATTTTAGATGTAAAGTTTAGTTTAAGATATCACAATGTATTATTTTTTATGATCGTGAAGGGAGTAAAATTAATGAGGCTATTTCACAATATAAGATCTTTTAACATGATAGGATTCTCTGAATATTTAAGTAAAATTTTTTTACATAAAAAAGGAGTCAAAATTAAAACTATTGATAGGTATACTATTAAAAAAACTATGACTATATTCTCAAAAAAATGTCGTTAAATCGTGTATAACTCAATTCCCATAAAAATCAGGATAAAGCTTGTAAAATATTCCAACTGTTATCATATTTCTTGTCTTGATAAAGGCAGAAAAAATTATATTTTTATATTGTGATATAAAACTTCAAAATGTGCTAGTATTAACTTGTGAATTCAAGTTATATGTTCATCGTATACCACAAAAAGATGAAATACCAAATTTAAAAAGCAAAGTATATTAATTATTGAAATCTGGTACAATCGTGTAAAACTAAACTCTCATAAAATGCATAATGACACTGATAAAATGTTTTACGATGTGTACGTTTATTTATTTTATTAAACAGCCACACTGATCCAAAATCTTACTAATAAAATTCGCGTAAAATCTGTTTAAAAAACTGTAGCATAAGGCAGGTTAAAACTAATAAAGTTTAATTTTAGATGTGAAGTTAAGTTTAAGATTTTAAATACTTTAAATTCTTATAAAAAATTGCAAAAATCATGTACTTGCAAGGCTTTGTGCATCCGCCATGTTGTGCAACTTTTTTTAGAGTAAATTTTGAGTTGTTTCTTGCCTTTTTTTTCCTCTTCTTCCCTCTCCGCTTTTGTAAGAGCACTTTGTGAGGGTCCGTCAATTTCTGAAGCTGACTCTAGTTTGCTGTTTGGCCGACAACGAATTCGTTCACTTATTATTAAGCTTTGTAACACTTTTTTACTTTCTAGAAAACATTTTTTTTCAGATGACACGCTTTTTTATGTAAGATTTACACTGATCCCTAAATATCACCTTACCAGCACTTAATAGAATTTAGGCATCTCTGGTTGTATTTTCACCTACCACCTTATATTTTTATCTTTTTTAAACACGTCCACAAAATTGGGCACTTTCGCACTCTCAATTTTATCGAAAGACAAATCACTGTCACAATATTTGATATATAACCACATGTTTCCACCGGAGCCGCAAGCCTCCTAGGGCTGCACGCATTACAAGGTGTATAATGAAAATAAGAAAGCACGACCTACGCAATGCAGAGCTTGCACCTCGAGAACGATTCGTTATTCTTTCAAAATGCTGCAACGTGATTGGTTTTGGCACGCCGCGGTTAGTGGGAGGGGGTACTTCAATTCGCGGAAATACTTCCTCCCCAGTTTCTTATTGTGAGGCCGACCGTGTTTACATCACTTTACTCTTTCTTTCTATAATCATCCTTCTTTCTTTATTAAAGTTTAAATCAGTATAGAGAGTTCGCAGATATATTGTCTGTTGGAAAATAATATCAACGACTCGACATATTTGTGCGTGTCGACATATTTGACGATTCAGAATCTTATTTAGTATGGGTACAAAATAAACCTGACTGTAAGAGATTATCTCTTTACTCTCTTTAATCTTGTTATTTAAATTTCTTATTGAGAAATAATTATAAATTAAAATTGAAATAGAATTTGGTTATGTATATTTTTTGAAATAATGGAGATTAATATAAAATTTTTATTAAGAAGTTTGATATAGAATTTTTCTAAGAACTTAGAAAATTTTATGATATATAAAAAGAATGGTTTTAAAAATGATAAAAATATGCTTTTTAAATCTAGCAAGATTTTTACTAAAAAGCACCATTGAAAACCCATAAATATGTATTTATGTAAGTAAAAAAATTTCAAAAATATTTTCATAAAAATAATAAAATTCTAAAGAAACAAAATATTATAAATATTAACAAGTCTAAATATATTAACGAATCTTACGCCATTTACGAAAAAAAATCAACAAAAAATACTTTTACGTTTTTTATATGTGATTATATGAGTGAAAATTATCTTAATAAAAACAAATTAAAATAGTTAAATTTATAGGGAATTTGCACCAGAAATTTCTAGAAAAATCTAGTTTAATGTTGCACTTAGTGATGTGCATTTACCGTCATGCTCGAGCATGCTCGCTTTTGCTCGGTCATGACCGAGCACAAGCGAGCAGGACTGGTCATTCTCTAATTTCTTATAAATGGAATGTATGTTGGTAATAAAAATAGCTGCACTACACAGTTAAACCTGTTATTCTAATAATGACCACATTTCAGTATCTAGAAAGATGTAGAAAATTGAAAATATATAAAAAATTTACATCTGACTGTTAGCAGCAGACGACTATTGGGAGAAAATGGCTGAATTTAGCGGGCTATTTGAAATTCTATTCTATAAATATTAAGATTATTTTATTCAAATAAATTGAATTAGTATATTTTGTAATAAATTTAACACTTCTAACGTTAATGACTTAATTTTACATGGCTGGAGTTTGAGATTGAAGTACTGCAATCATTTCTGGCAAGTACTTTAAGTAGTATGTATGTATTTTTTTATGTCATGTGTTTAGAAATAAGAATATGAATACATTTAAATTGTATTCATAGGCCAGTGGAAATATCTAATCAATTTACACAAATTCTGAAAGTCTAGAAAAAAATTGTATATTTGTTTTTTCATATATTGAACATAATATAAAATTTTTTAAAACGTGATCGGGTCGGCAATTTGCTTAAAAAAATTAATTTGCAAAATCTGCCCTCCATTGATCCACGAAAATTCAAAACATTTTGCAAACTTGAATGAATTATTATAAACTCAGTCTCTATCCTGTATTAAATTTGCGATAAGTTCGTGATGCAACAATATTATTAATTATAAACAAATTATTATTTTGTTAATCACTCCCCAACCAAAATACCGAAGGTTTTGCAAAATGTTGTAATTGCTTTTTTCCATTGACAAGTAACTATTGTATGATTTGCAAAACTAAATACATAACGCAAATTATCGTTTTTTAAATTGATTTTGCATTTTTTGCAATTCGACTCATAAAGTTCCTGCAAGAATTGCAAATGTTGCGTTTTTGGGTAGCAAATGTTGGAAATGTCGAAATCTAAAAAATATTACATTTTCAAAACTTCGCACGACCGGCAACAATATTAAAATTGCAATTAAACAAATTAGGTACTTTGTTAAACTAGCCAAAAAATACAAACATTTCGCAAATGGCACTGAGTGGTAATTAAGTCAGTACTAACATCATATTAGATTTTCAAACTGTTTACTACGTAGCAACATTGATAATGATAAACAAACTTCTTTTTTTTTAATTATCCCCCAGATTAAAGTCTCAAGGTGTTGCAAAAGGATTTTTTTTTACTATTGAAGAGTTCCATATAGTTTGTAACGGATTTACTGGGTTTTTTGATTCGATAACGCAGTGTGGGACGAATACTACGATCCATTGCATTATATATAATTTTCGAGTGAAAATTGTTGATAAGTGAATAATTTTTTAAAATAATTTTTATAAGGTAATGGGAGCATGATTAAAAATTTCAATTCATTTTGAAAATTGAGACAATTGTATATTATAAGACAAGTGTGAATAAATAACGATGTTGCCTTTCCTCCCATGTAACTATTTAGTTTATTGCATATCTAGGGACGAGAGACGACCATTTTTATAACGCATCTACTGTAATTTTGATTTGATATATCTGTGGAACGAGTCAAGAGTAGCATTTTTGTTCTAAAGGTTTGAAACTCTACTTTCAACGCGCTCCATCAAACATCAAAAGTGTAACTTCCAATAACTGAGTTATGAAAACAAAATTTCTATTATAATATTCAGAAATTAATATTTTTTTAAATTTATAGTTTCGCCGTTATTGATTGAGATAGTTTACCTTTTTTAATTTTTGAAAGGCCATTCGTGAGTTCTTGGTTTTTTCTGAATTTTCACTGTTTTGTAACTGTTTTTTTTGGGACATTGAAAAAAAACCTATTATTTTTATTAATTCTTTTCTTTGAATTCCTGTAACAAACAAGAGAAATTGGGAGGTTCCTTTTACCCTGCCTTAATACTCCCTATATAATCTTTATATATGTAGAATAATCAATACAATGCCCGGTAACAAGGAGTTCATTGGAACGCATTGGAACGTTTCAATGCGTTTTAATTGCATTTTTGTCTGAATGCTTATTAATGCGCAAGGCGCAATGAAACGCATTAAAATAAAAACTTAAAATGAACAGCATTAAAAGGCATTGGCATGAATGTGAAGTTAATGAAAGGGCATTTAATGGCATTGAAATGAAGGAAACTGTGTATATGCTACATAACAGAATAATTATGAAAAAAGCAAACTAAACAATTTTCAAAAAAAAACTTTTTTATAATTATAAAAATTTAGGACCAGAAAAACGTTTCTTAGTGCTTCTCATTTGATTTCCCAAATTTTCAACTCGATATCGCGTTTCGTGTGAACGTAAGTTGGTTTTGAAAAAAATGTCAACAAAAATGTTGAGGTTATGCTCACATGGCCTTAAATTGAAAAGCTTTTCAACTTACCCGCTGATTTTAATATTACTCCCTCCTGTATGTCGGCCTTTCCGCCGTTATTCAGAGAGACGAGGATGTGGTATTTTTGCGTTGGCGAATGCTTCGCGGCATCACATTTTTTATTCTTGACGTATGAACTTTTGTTGAAACGTTTCGCGAGAGTAAAAGCACATACGCGAACATCTTGCAGTTATCACTAAAAAGTATCAAAATGCGAGAATGTTCCACAACGAAATACAATGACCATGCTCACTTTTCGGCTACTATATCACTTTCGCGTCTGTTCCTCAGTTCCTATATGGTTCCTATTCTTCTTAAATGGCATTAGCCTTGTCAATGCAATCTGCCGCAGAAGGCATTGTATGGCATTCAACTGAAAAGATCTCGAAACAGCATTGAATGGCATTAACCCGATTCAATACTTTGTGTCATGAAACACATTGTATGGCATTCAAGTGGGTGGCTCGGCGAACCGCATTAAATGGCATTAACCCAATTCAATACTTTGTGTCATGAAAGGCATTGTATGGCATTCAAGTGGGTGGCTCGGCGAAACGCATTAAATAGCATTAACGCCAATTCACTTAACAGTATTACCATGACGTCAGTTTAATGCCTTTTCATTTGTGCGCATTGAAAATGATTGGAACGAGACAAGATTCAAGCCATAAAACGCATTTAATGGCATTTCGGACAAAAATGCAATTAGTACGCATTTCAAGGCATTGAAGTGTCTACTTTTTTAAATGCCATTCTATGCGTCTCAATGAACTCCTTGTTACCGGGTGTACACTTGTCATTGCGCATGTACCAGTTAGGGAGTCAGTCTCTTACAACCCGTCTTGTCTATCACGAGTCTTGTACAACCCTTTTGTCACAACTTTTGAGTAATCTTCGACTAATAAATATATATTATTCAATAAGTATCAAGTACTTATTTGGCAATCCTGTGACCCATAACATTTTTGGCGATCCTGTCAGGATCGGCTTTTCCAACGCCCAGAAAGTATTGATTTCCTCAGGAGTCTGCGGTCTCCATCTTGAAGGAAGAGCCAGCGCCCAGCGGGGGTTGGTCGGCGGTAAGTCAACGACTGAGCGAAGAAAAAGGTGCAAAACAAAAAGAAGATATTGTAAGTAAAGAAGATTAAATATAAGAAGTGTTAGTTTTAAGATAGAAAAATTGTACGGGTTAATTGATTAACGGAAAAATTTATATCATTATTATTATTATTATTATTATACCATTAAGCCATTTCCCTTTCGGGGTAGGCGTGACTTGCTCGGTTGGAGAATAGTAGTGTGTATATTGGTGTATAGGTATAAGGTAGGTAGGAATATAGGTATGAGGTGGATAGGTATATAAGTGTTAGGTATATATATTTTAGATTGATCTGGAATTCTCGTGTTATTTATTTAAATGACACGTTTACTCCGCAACACTGCTCCGACCCAGGTTGCTGATCAATCTCTCTAGCGATCACCCCAAGTGAAGAGCCTCACAGAATTGTTATGTATGGTTCTCCACTTGGGCCCATTAGTATCCAAGATCTTTGTTTCAGGCGTCATTCATTCTACTGTCACTCTGTTTACAAACTATTTGTCGCCACACTTTTCTGTCCTGGCATACTACTCTAGCTTCCTTCACGTCCATGCATTTTTTTATGCAAGCTCTCTTATAAATTTTCGTACGTTAACTATTGTGACCCTCAGGCTTGCGACGGTACACATGCTCATGGTGCTCCCTGGCCTCTGTGTTCCTCAAAAAACAAAAAAACCTACTCTAAGTTTATTTGCACGTGCGTCTAGCCCTGTCAGATAATCTTATTGTTTAAACGGGAAAAACTTGTCACGTTAATCATCGAGAAGAAAATCACAGGCAAAATAAGTCAAAGAGAAAATTTCTTCGGCAAAAGTTAGAAATTTAGAAAATCTGGAATTCGAATATTATAGGTACTGAACTTGAAGTCAAAACTGGCATTCGAAAATTATAGGGAGGACACAACATTCTTAACCAGTGACACGGACTCAGACTCGACGGACATTATAGATAAAATTAATAACCCCTTCCTTACAGCAGAAAATATGTCCCTAGCATCCTCTCAAAATAGGTCCCAATCTCCTACTCATATGACCACCGAGGAAGTATTAAAATTATTCATAACTAAAATGGACGGAATGGAGTCTACATTGAATCAAATAATAGTTAATATGAACTTTTTAGTTGGGGAGAATGAAAGGAGAATGACAGAGATTCAAAAGATAGGGAAGTCTTTAGGATTTAAAGGGGAGATCGTAACAGATAACCTTGACATTACTAGCGACGAGAGTGAGGATGAAGAGGGAAAGGAAAGACGTATACCGCGTGACCCTAACCCAATTCGCGACAACCCTCCAACGGCACCACCCTCCGGTTCAATCGATTTACTGACCGCCAAGGAAATAATTAGAACCATAAAAGAAATAAACGGCTACGACGATATAGGTATAGAAGACTCTATAAAATCCATAAAAAGAGGAAAGAAAAGATGTAGTCAACCCGACCTTTTACTAGATTTTATTATAGCCGAAAAAATAAAAGGTAACGCTGAGAAAGCAATTAGGTATACAAGAATAAATTCTTTTGATGAATTATACAACGCATTACGACAAAATTTATCACAGCTAGGATCAGTACCTGCATTAAGGTCTAAATTAAAAAACATTAAACAAGGACAGACAGAATCAGTTCAAAATTTTAATTTAAGATTTCGAGAAGTAGTAAACGAATTAAAATATGCTGTGCAAGGAGAGCATACGAATAGGACAGAAAGAAAAATTGCACTAGGCATTGAAGACGGAGAATGTTTAAAACGGTATTTGTTAAATTTAAAAAGGGAAATAGGACTTCAGGTTAAAGCTCAAAAACCCTCTAGTTTGACGGAAGCACAAAATTCGGCAGTAGAGATGGATACATGGCTACGAGAAGCGCAACCCATTCGTTCGCAACCATTTAATAAAACTATAACTCAGTTTTCACGACCACAAATATTAACATCTACACCAAGGCCTCAAGCAAACACAACGCCACCCTGCAAATAAAAAAGGCCAATTGTATTTAAATGAAAATGTTGAAATAAACATTTGCAATTAAATGCAATTGGTAGAACTATCATTGAATGTACCTCAATGGATTTGAATTGACGCAAAGTATTAAATCGTAAAGATGCAATTGGTGGCATTTCATCATTACGGAATGATTTCAATTGAATTGAAATGTCAGTTTTCAAATGAATGTAATAAAATAAATAGAATTTAATTGTAATAACATCTTTACTCATTTGACTGTTTTTAATATACTTAAGGAACTCTCAGAAGTTAAAAAATTATCGAAAATTTATTACATTTCATTCTCTTAATTAGACCACATTTTTCGATTTAAAAAAAATTTCTGTTAATTTTGAATTTAGTAGAAATCACACCTTTTTTATTTATTATACTATTGAATGCATATAATTTGAAAATACATTTTTTTATTTCAACAATTAGTGATTTTTTCAATTATTTTCCAATTTAAATATTTTACTTTATTTATTAAATATTGAATTAGTTTTAATAAGTATTTTAAGTCGAAAAAATTCGATAAATATTATTTGTATTATATTGTTAATTTATGTCCAAATTCATTTTTTATTCTCATTGAACAATCATTATTTACTGAACTTTAGTCCAAAGGTACAAATGATATAAGAAGTTTTATTCCTTATTATCAATTAACCACGTCAATCTCTCAAATAATACTATTTAATAACGTATTATTTTATTATTCAATAAATTAAAATTTTATTGCAAAACTCCAATTAAAAACAATTCCGGTCTATAAATTTATGTGCGATTCAATGCAATTAGATGCATCGCATGACCAATCTCCATTTTCACATTAACCTCTATTGGATAATATAAAACCATTTACAACATTCTTTTTGAATTGAATATCGTCAATTAAATCCAAAAGACGGTTCATCGGCATGCGAAACAATTCAGTGCAATAGACCGCACACTGGTTCTATTGCACATCTACAATTCACTGCAGTTGCAGACATTTTATTCAATTCACTGACAAATTTTTCAATTGCGATTTAACCATTGGATATTAAATGCAATTCGCCATATTTGACTTGAATTGCATATCATCAAAATTGTCGATTGACGATTTTATTTTTGAATTGCAGTCAACCGATTTTAAATGAATCTTTTTTTGCAGGGCATTCAAAGTATCAAATCAGAATATGCCCTTAGCAGATAGGTTAAAAATAAAATGTTATAAATGCGGAATAATAGGACATCTGGCGACACAATGTTATGCCAAACCCCAAAATTTTCAGAATACCCAAAACCCGAAACGACCACCTCAAACTCAAGTGAGAATGACAAAAGATATAGACTCTTCGGAGAACCAAGAAGAGGAAAATTATTTAGAATCCGAGGACATGACACAAGAAGAAATTCAAGAACAGATAGATTACGAAGAGAATGCCGAATGTCAGCAATATCTGGACGATTGCAATCCGTACAAGGAAGAAGAGCCGACGGAAGAAAATATAGATTATTAGTAGATTCAGGATCCTCAATTAATTTAATTAAGGAATCAGCTCTACCATTAAATCAACCGACGCATCGATTTATAAAAAGCTTCGTAATGGGAAATGATAAACATCAATCGAACAGTGCAACACATCTTAATTACTTAGGAAAGAATCACCTTTTCCATATAATCGATGATGACTTTCCCTTACCAGAGGAAGGCATAATAGGTTTACCATTCTTCAATAAATTCGATAGATACTCATTAACTACAAATTATTTAATTTTAGAAAATAAAAAGCTACCATTACATGACGACGGAGAATACATCGCACAACATTCAAGTTTAGTTTGTCAAATTAAAACAGAAGAAAATAATCAGGACGTTTGGATAGAAAATCAAGAAGGAATATCGGATGGTATTTACCGAATAAAAAATAATAAAATAACTCTACCAATATTTAATTATAATACAAAACCCATAGAAGTACCAAAAACTATAAATTACGAAAGAATAATGGCAATTGAATCAAGGGATCAGATTAATAATTCTAAAAAAGAAAACAAAATAGGATCGGAAAGACTAATCGAACTATTAAAAATTTCAAAACTAGATCACATTGAAAATCAAATCAGAGAAGAAATCAAAAAAGTAATAGTTAAATACACCGAAATATTTACTTTAGACACAGACCCACTACCATACACAACGTTAACCGAACACAAGATTACCTTAAATTCAGGTAAGGTAATAAATCATAGATCACACAAATCACCCGAGAAACATAGAGAATTTGCTTCAGAAGAAACACAAAGACTATTAGATAAAGGAATAATAAGACATTCAGAATCACCATTCAACTCACCATTATGGGTACTCCCCAAAAAGGGAAACAAATTGAGATTGGTGGTAGACTATAGACAGGTCAATAAAGATACCGATCAGGATGCATACCCTCTTCCAGTGATAGACGATATACTAGATCATTTAGGTCAAGCTAAATTCTTCTCCGCGTTTGACATGAGTGCTGGTTTCCACCAGATCCCGATGGAAGAGAAATCAAAAAAATATACAGCTTTTTCTACTTCACAAGGACACTTTGAATATAATAGGATGCCCTTTGGATTAAAGAATGCCCCAGCTACCTTCCAACGTATGATGGATAATGCGTTTAAAGGACTTGTAGGTAATAAATGCTTTATCTACATTGATGATATAGTAGTATTCGGTAAAACACTAGATTAACATAACAAGAACTTAATTGAAATTTTTGAAAGAATTAAAAAATTAGGATTACGATTAGAACCATCTAAATGTGAATACCTCAGACCGGAATTAGAATATTTAGGTCATTTAATAACAAAGAATGGAGTTAAACCCAACCCAGCAAAAACAGAAGCTATAAAAAACTTTAAAACGCCAACTACAGTCAAAACAATACAATCATTTTTAGGACTCGCTGGATACTATAGAAAGTTTATAAAAAACTTCTCCACCATAGCTAAACCTTTGACCAACTTAATACGAAAGGAAGTAATATTCGATTGGACACCTAGATGCCAAGAAAGCTTACCTAATATAAGGTTTAACCGAATGCCGACAATTTTGGAGGAAATCACAGTCTAAAATTAATTCATTAAAAACGAAAATAAGGAAATAAATTGACAAACATAACATTTTAAAGATACTAATAAAATCTATTAGATTAGACACATTTATTTAGGTTTTTCTTCGTATACCCTCATTGAAGGAAACACTGAAAATAGAAAAATTATATATTCAAATATGAGATCATAATTAAACTAAACTTAAATTCTTTTCATTTTACCTCCACAACATATCCAGATTGGATCCGATAAATTCGATTTAAAATATTGAAAAGACCAGATGAACTCAAAAGAATAAGTTGTTCTCTCAACAAAGTAGTACAGGTGATAAAGTAATCAAGCCCTCTATCCACCCAATCATAGGGGAGAATTAAAAATTCATCTTCTTTAAAAATTGTAAATTCCGGAACAGCCCACCGAAAACTAAAATCTTGCGAATGACGAATTCTTCTTTCATTTATCTAAAACAAAATTATTTTAAAATAGAAACCACAGATCAATCCATTGGGTTGAAAAACCCACGGATCCTCCACTTCAAGTTGTGAACGATTATCTGAGAACAATCCTTTCGGTAAGAAAACACATGATGCACTCAAAAAGCTAGAAACGCATCCAGATCCATAGGATGAATCACTCCGAACTAAATTATTTTTTTGGGATGACTCATCCTCCTGAATAATTTCATTAATTAGATCTAAATTATCATTTGTATCTGAATCAATAGACACAGTAACTGTAGTTTCACTTGATGAAAATTCAAGGACAGAAGCACCAGAAACAGAATCAAACAAATCATTTAACATCCAATCTACAGTTTCTACCACAATATTCAACAAGTCTTTTAAATCCACTTCATCAACCAAATCTATATCAATTCCTTCACAAAATCCACTAGATTCAGCTATAACAGAATTACTTTCCACAGTTCCAGAATCAGAATTTTCTAAACTTCTAATAGAATCAAAAAAAAAAAAAAAAGTATCCGAAATATGAATATTAGATTCAATTTCTTTATCCAGTATATTGTTCAGAAATTCAATCAACCTCAAATTCCTCAAATCACGGTTATTATTCATCTTGTTTCTTTAAATTTGAGAAATTCCTTCAAATTCCAAATCTTCAACCACTTCTGACTTCCAAAGCGTTACAAAACAAACTGACAGCAACTTATAGACAAAAGTCAAAAGGAGCCCAAGAAACGAAATTGATTCCTTAAGTCATAAAATAACCCCCTTAAATCAGCTCTTCTTTAATTATACTATAACATCAGAAATTGTCCTATATACAAACGACATACCAAGGACTAATTTTTTTTTCTTTCTTTTCCCCTATTCCATTCAATACCTATAAAATGTTCATAAACAAATTGATGATTCATTTATAAATGTACAACCACCAAAACAACCAAAATTCAGTTGAGCACCCTCCTTTAGCTCCCAAAACTATCCTTTCATTTCAGAATAACCATATATATATTTGTTTTCAAATCGATATTCATAAAATTAACAAAATACATCTAAACGAGTTTCAACCTCAAATAAATTATTTACTATAAATGTTTTTCTTTTAGGGGAATCATACCAGAACCAAAAAGACTGAAATTATACCACTTCCAGTAACACACGAAATAGAGGTTGAACCCCGTTAAATTAAGTTGAAAATAACTTCAAAATTATGTCCTCAGTCAATACTTCGGAACCAGGTGTACAAATACCAACAAACAAACCTAAAGTATGTGCAATTACACAATTAGAAAATTTAAGTATACAATATGATTTTACAAAACCTGCATATTATATGTCAAATCAGCCAGAATTCTATATCCCTAATTAGAGGAAAAATATTGGATTGTTCAAAGCAACTCGTGCAATTAGTAAAGGAGAAACTTTATTCATAACAACAGGAATTCATGCTGACTCTAAGGTAGCAGCAAAAAGAAATGTAGCAAGGAAAATTCTAGAAATTTTAAACCAAATAAATTCAGAATTTGATAAATTATATACTGACAATGAGAATATTGTTTCCGTTTTAAATAACCAAACAAAAATCCTTAAAATAGCACTAGATACGGACCATGAAGTAGAATCTCAAACCATTGAAGAACTAAATTCGAATACTAAAGATAATTTTATTAATATGAAATTAATTTCAACAACTATCCTCATGGAAGAAATAAACGAAAATATTAATACAGCAATAGATGCTATCAATAATGGAAGATATGGAATCATACATCCACAGATTTTAACACCCGAAATTTTGAAAAATACTTTAGAAGAATTTGAAATGCAACATAGAACGAAATACCATTTCAGGGAAGACTACCAAAAAATTCTCGATATTAGTTCAATCACAATAGCAGTAGTAAGTGGATTATTAAATTACATAATTAATATTCCAATCATTGAGAACGAGGAAGGATCCGTAAAAAGAATAATTCCAATCCCAACCAAATTTGGCAAAATATTCCTTTCCTTAATTCCTGACCATGATTTGATAATTTACTTCGAAGACAGTTACGTACCGACCGATAAAGAGACAATTAACAAATGTAAACAAATAAATAAACATTTGATATGTAAAAGAAATCAGCCTAATCTAAAAATCTATGAAACAAATGCTTGCAAAGCAAGTTTACTGAGAAGATATGCAAAAACAGCATGTTCACAATCTCCTTATTTGCTTCAAAAGGAAACGTATTTACCGGTAATAGGAGGCTAAATTGTAATCCCCACAACAGACATAAACTTAGATTTAGTATGTGGAGAAAAAATCAAACCGATTATAATCAAAATTGCCACATTAATCACCGGCGAAAATTGTGAAATATATAGCAATCATGATAAACTTCATTTATCAACAAACTTAAATATGACTAAAATAATTAATATAAACGAAACTTACGATAATTTAGGAAACTTAGATAGCTTAGAGAAGAGATTGATTCAAATGCCTAGGCGGATTGACATAGATGTACTTAGAAAAGCACAACTTAGTGTAAACGATGTCCAAATTATACTCAATAATATGTCCACTCATAAAAAACCAAAAAGCTGGAGTGAAAGTACTTCAGAATGGTTACAGCGTATAGGCTATACAGCAATAGGACTGATAACTATGTACACGCTTTTTAAATGTGGAATGCTAAGATATATAACGAGATGTATACCAAAGAAAATTATCCTTTTTTGTATAAAAAACAAAGTAGAAAATCAACCAAGTGTTGTAACTTATACAGCAGGTCCACGAGAAATACAACTACAGACATCTTTTCAAGCGTTAAAACCAAAAAAGATTCATTTGTAAAATTTCGAGGACGAAATAATATCTAAAGAGGGGGGTGTTATGTACCCTTCCTTAATACTCCCTATATGTATACCATTAAGCCATTTCCCTTTCAGGGTAGGCGTGACACTTCCCGATTCGGGTAGTGTTTCTAGGTTGATAGCTTGAAGTAAAATAACTACAAGTGTGGGCTCACCACACCCACGATGTGCCAACAGCACTCGGTTTTCTCGAATGGTCACCCATCCAAGTACTAACCGCGCCCAACGCTGCTTAACTTCAGTGATCTGACGAGAACTGGTTTTTTCAGCGTGGTATGGTATATAATCTTTATATATGTAGAATAATCAATACAATGTACACTTGTCATTGTGCATGTACCACTTGTAGCTTGTATGACTAGTAGAAGGTTCTGGAAGCCCTAATCGATACGCTACCACCCCCTTTGGGTCGGTCTTCCAGTTATGGAGTCAGTCTCTTACAACCCGTCTTGTCTATCACGAGTCTTGTACAACCCTTTTGTCACAACTTTTGAGTAATCTTCGACTAATAAATATATATTATTCAATAAGTATGAAGTACTCATTTGGCGATCCTGTGACCCATAACATAATATTCAGAAATTAATATTTTTTTAAATTTATAGTTTCGCCGTTATTGATTGAGATAGTTTACCTTTTTTAATTTTTGAAAGGCCATTCGTGAGTTCTTGGTTTTTTCTGAATTTTCACTGTTTTGTAACTGTTTTTTTTTGGGACATTGAAAAAAAAACCTATTATTTTTATTAATTCTTTTCTGTGAATTCCTGTAACAAACAAGAGAAATTGGGAGGTTCCTTTTGCAACACCTTGAGAATTTAATCTTGGGAATAATTTAAAAAAATATAAGTCTGTTTATCATTATCAATGTTGCCAAATAGTAAATAGTTTTCAAATCTAATATGATGTTAGTACTAAGTTAATTATCACTCAGTACGATTTGCAAAACGTTTCTATTTTTTGGCTAGTTTAACAAAGTACCTAATTTATTTAATTAAAATTTTAATATTATTTCCGGTCGTGCAACGTTTTGCAAATTTAATCTTTTTTAGAATTCGACATTTCCAACACTTGCTACCCAAAAATGCAACATTTGCAATTCTCGCAGGAATTTTATGAGTCAAATTGCAAAAAATGCAAAATTAATTTAAAAAACGATAATTTGCGTTATGCATACAGTTTTGCAAATAATATAATAGTTTCTTCTCAATGGACAGAAGCAGAAACAACATTTTGCAAAACCTTCGGTATTTTCGCTGGAAGTGATTAATGAAATAATAATTTGTTTATAATTAATAATATTGCCGTATCACGAACGTTTTGCAAATTTAATACAGGATAGTGACTGAGTTTATAATTACTCACTCAAGTTTTCAAAATGTTTTGAATTTTCGTGGAGCAATGGAGGGCAAATTTTGCAAATTAATTTTTTTTAATAAATTGCCGACCTAATCACGTCTTGCAAAATTGTATTTTATGTTCAACATATAAAAAAACAAGTATATAATTTTGTTGAAGACCTTCGGAATTTTTGTTAATTGAATCGATTTTTATGTCTAATTCCACTGGTCTATTAAATAATTTGGGAATGTTTTCAACAATAAAGGAAATTAATTGAAGGAACAAGTAAATGAAAAAGTGGTTTAACCCTTATACATTTTTTATTAGAGTTATTAAACGTTCAGAACCTGACTAATGATAATAATTGTATATAATAATAATTATATCATAATATAATAATTGTATTAATATTAATTTTATACAATGAAGCACATTCCAAAATGTTAAATTTATACAAGCTAATTTTTTTCTATATCATTTTCAGACTGCACTTGAAAATTCATATTTCCTGCACTTAATTTATTTACCAAGAAGTATAAGATGCCATAATATCAAATAATTCACTTTCAAATTCCAAAATTTACTTCATTTTCATCAAATAAACCACATATTTTGAAACATTATTTCAAATAGCCCGCCGAAATTCCAACATTTTACCTGAATTATCGTCTGCTACGAGCAGTCAGACAGGCATTTCTTGATTGATTTTATTATTATACACATTTCTAAGAGCTGAAAAATATATACGAATAAAGGAGATATCTCCAATTCTTACTTCAATTATTTGTTATAGTTTAAACACGTTGCCTTTGCTTAAAATTAAGCAATGACCGCTCTTGCTCACTCTGCTCGGTCATGACCGAGCATGCTCGGTCTTGCTCATGCTCGAGCACGAGCACGGTGGTAAACGTCCATCACTAGTTGCACTTCATATTTGAAAAAATTAAAATTTATTGCGCGTAAGTTCTCTTATAATCTAATCTATATATTTACCCGACTTCACCTATATATTCTGATAACGTTTTTTTTAGACAAAACAATAATAATATTATAAAAGTTTTATTATAAAAATCTTATTTATTCTTAAAAGTGAACTAATTTCCAAGTGACCACAAATACTTATTGAAAAAAGTAACATTCAAAGTGGTAAATACTTATAAAAACATACAAACATTACACCATATAAAATCTTTTAAATGTTTCAATGGATTTCTCTGGTACATTCTCAAATAATTCGAGTGTCAATTCATAAAAAAAAATTTTATCAGAAAATTCTCTTTAGAATCTACAAAAAATTTTAACGTTGAAAGTTTCCGATAGAAACTGGTACAAATTTTATTGGATTAAATTTTTTTCTGATAAAACATTGTCAAATTTTATGAGATTCTATAAGTTTTTATAAGATGGTTTCAACACGGTGTTGCTCATAATTAAATATGTGAGGGTAAATAATCTTCAAATATATGTTGAGTGCTTATATACGAAGGTAATTTATACTTTTAGTGACAATTATACATACAATGGGATATATGGTGAAGTATAGTAAACCTAACCTCACTTTGCATGTGACAGTCAGAAAAGGATTCATCAACATTTTACGAATGCTATATGATGAATATTGATAAAAAAAGTTTGAAAAATATATTTTTTTATGTTTACAAGGTATAAATGGCACTTTATATTTATTAACCAAATTTATTTTCTTGAAATTCGTGTCTCATTGACAGAGGGTCTAGTACTCGGCTCGGTGCTGCCACCTAATATTATTTTTGCATCATGAACCTCTTTATAGATAGAAAGAGATCGTTTTTCTTTCTAATCGTCTTCAAATCACATAAGTGGTGATATTCAGTGACAAAGAATTGTCAATCGATATTATTTGTTTTTTTTTTATATAAAAATTTCATAAACAAATGCATAATTTGGTCACTTATAGACAGAAAGTAATAGTTTTTCTTTCTAGTCGTCTTCAAAATACATAAGTGGTGATGTTTAGCGACGAAGAATTGTCAATCGATATTATTTGTTTTTTTATATAAAAATTTCATAAACAAATTCATAATGTTGTATTTGTATTTTGTATTTATTCAAGAAAAGTCCCTAGGGCTAAAT
>CAKNYM010043679.1:0-20793 GCA_932195095.1 Andricus curvator | reverse complement strand
CGAAACGGAGCACACGTCAAGAACCGAACAGGGTCGCACCAAGTATATCCACCAATATACCAATATACCAAGTATATATAATGTTGTCATTTATGGACAGAAAGTAATAGTTTTTCTTTCTAGTCGTCTTCAAAATACATAAGTGGTGATGTTTAGTGACGAAGAATTGTCAATCTATATTATTTGTCTATGTTATAAACAAATGTTATAAACAAATGCATATTTTGAGCATTTATAGATCGAAAGTGATCGTTTTTCTTTCTAATCGTCTTCAACGTGTTTTCAAAGTGGAGCAAGAATGAATTTGAAATGGATCCTGAAATTATTTAAATGTTTAACAAGTACAACTTGGAAGCTAATTCTTCTAGAAAATCACAAAACATTTCCAGTGATATCATTTGAAGGCAATAATGAAAAACGATCACTTTCTATCTATAAATAGTCAAACTATGCATTTGTTTATTAAATTTGTTTATGACATAAACAAATAATATTGATTCACAATTCTTTGTCACTAAACATCACCACTTATGTAATTTTAAGACGATTAGAGAATAAACTATTACTTTATGTCTATAAATGACCAAACTATGCATTTGTTTATAAAATAAACAAATAATATCGAATGACCAATCTTAATCACTAAATATTACCACTCATATAATTTACAGGTACTCAGGAAGAAAAACGATTACTTTCTGCCAGAGAACGCCTAAACTATGCATTTGTTTACATAATTTGTTTATAAAATAAAGAAATTATACGATGCAACCAATTTTCATGATGAAGCATGATCCTGTTGATGAAATCAAGCAATTTCAACTTACAAATATACTTTGCAAGCAAAATTTCCAATATTTTGACATTTTCTTAATAGATAGATGAACGTTTATTTTTCAGCCTGCTGGACTCAAAAAATTGACTTGCTTACACTTCCATTTTTTACAGAAATTTCTTAAAACTAACCCGTAAAAAACTAACATCCATCCATACCTTATATCTAAGACCACGCCTTATCGCCTTGCCTTCCTCGCTTCGCCTTGCCTCGCTCGCATGTTCCTACTTTTCGCATTACCTCGCACTACCAAACTCTGCTTCCGCGGCTAATACCTAAAACTTATCTACTATTTACAATATTTACAGATTACTTATATCTACTTCCTCTCATATTTACAATCTTTCCTCCTCCATTCCTCTTCCTCCTTCCCTCTCTTCTTCTCCATTTTACCCAACACTCCCTTCACCCATGCTACTGCCCTTTTGTCACTCTTTTCATGCATCATTACCTCCATGCTTATCCCACTCCTTTCCACCTCGACGCACTCGTCCAACCAGTGCTCCACTCTTGCATCCCCCTTCCCACACAGTTCACACATCCTCTTCTCCCTAGAGAGCCAGTACCTATTAAAACCCTCCATGCAACCACATCTCATTCTCGCTATAAGCTCCTGACTTCCTTTCTCTCCTTTCTCACATAAATATTACGCTCTCGCCCTTGGCATAATCCACACATAGTTCCCGTTAAACCTTGACTCTCTTATTCTCTCTTCCCCTGCTGTCTTCTCTCTCAACATGCCGTTTTTCTTAACCAACTTATACACCTTCCTTTCTCGTGCATCCTTCTCACTTCATTCATCTGCAGTCCATTCGTTCTAAAATACCTTTCCCTTTCAACCTCCATCTTCCCACCCCCTCTCCTGTTCTCCTTCTCCCAACAACACTCCCTAACCAGCTTACTTCCCCCCTCTTCCAAAAATTTCTCCTCATAGTTACACGCCCGACTCCCCGCTAGAATCCCTACACTCGTTCTCCCCGTCCCTCTCCTGACAATATAATTCGGCGTGTTCCTTGCCAACCCCAGTGTCCACTTTACATACCTCTCCTGTGTCCTATTTACCTCTTCACTTTCCTTCCACCCCCACATAGTCCAGGCATCTGGTAGTTTTGTTCCGCAATAACTCATAGACGAAATGTTTTTAATGAGAAAGTTTCGTTGAGGGGTCCCTTTTAACCTATCAAAAACTCTAGAACAGATCAGTAGCGGAACCAGGTTTTTTTTTCGAAAACAGTTCCAAAATTTAGTTTTGCGTGGACTGATAATTCCCATTTCATTTTAGAGCAAAATGTCCAACAGAAAAAAGGAAGAGGACAAAATTATAAGAAAATTTGTTGAAAAAATAATCCGCTATCTTCTATAGGTTTCAACGAAAAATCACTAGTTTTCAAAAAAAAACTGTGTACCTTTGCACCTAATTACTACACGGAAAAGTGTTCCACAGGTGAATGAAAGTAGACTCAATTTGCTGTGATTTCAAAAAAGGAACAATGTCCTACCTATAATAGGTCATAAGTTATGACCCCTCAAAGTTGGCCATTTTTGCCTGTTTTTACGGGCAAAAAAGTGGAGTACAGTTTTTCCAAAATAAATCAAGTCAGGTTTAGTTTACATTGACTATGCCAGAGGATGAAATAGAGTCTATAAAATTCTGCGTAGATCTAAAAAAAAGTCTTTTAGACCTATTATTTTGGGAATTGCAAGGTTTCAAAATTTTAATTTTTTTTTTTAATTTTTGACTAAAAACGCGAAAGTTGTGTTTTTTCGAAATACCTCGTTTCCCGTGCATCCTACGACAAAGTTTATATAAAACAAATGAAAGTAGAGTCAATTTGGCGTAATTTGAAGAAAAAAACTGTCCTACACTGTAAAAAAAATTTCTGGTAATTTTACCACTTTCAGAGTAGGTCCGATTATTACCTACTCCCAAAGTAACGTTTTCACTGACATTAACGAATATCCACTTTTAATATGGAATTCAACTTTTTAGTTATGTAAGTTTCCAGACAGATTCTGTAAAATTACAATTCATTATGAATTTGTAGGTGATGGTATTCTAACCAAAAATATTCGATTTTTTATTCAACATGGCAAGTTTAGCATCTACATGAGACATGTGAGTAATTATTTCATATTAAAAGAAAGGGAAAAATTCCCCTCTTCAAACTATTATTATTTATTGAACTTAATTTATCCTTTTATTGTATATTTATACTATATTTTTTATCAATTTTGTAAATAAAATTTTCCATAATTTATACCGTTCTGAAACACTCTTTTACAAATAATTTTAATTTTACCATTTTTTTTATTATTCTCCGCAACTTTGAAACTTTAAAATTACTTGTACTTATACTACGTTAAGAGCTGTGCAAGTACGCCTCGTTATCAATTATCAAATTTCAAGACGTGAGATTACGTTGGAAAAAGGAATTTTTAACAGTTTCTGTACTTTTACCAGCGTCAAAGAAATCAACACTATGAAAGTAGGTCCATTTATTACCTACTCTGAAAGTCACAGATTCACAAGCAGAAACTCTACTTCTACAACGCCTTGCTATAGTGTCAGTCCAAAAGTGGTAAAGTTACAAGATTGGTTGGAACTTCTAACATGCAAGTGGTATTCATCCCATAATCAGAGTAGTAAAATTGCACCAATTTTTTGTTGGTAATTTTACCATTCTAAGTGGTAGAATTTTTTTATTTTTTACTAATAGGTCACGAGATATGACCTTGGAAAGTGCACTCTTCCTGCATAGAGGCACCTGAGCGTACCGTAAAGTAGAAGTACGCTCATATTTCGAAGTTTTTGTCCCAAGTAAGTATATACATTTCATTTGTCATGTATAAAAGGTATTTTTCGATTGATAAATAAATAATTGTTTATAACAAAACCTTGCTATCGCCACTTTTGATTACATTTTTGACTTTTTTTAGTACTTTCGTGGCAAAAAAGTGATTCTAATTGATTGAAAATGTGTGATATGTTTTTTTATCAATGAACAAATATTTTTTATTAATAATTGTTTGTAACAAAATCTTGCCATAGCCAGTTTTGAGTACTTTTTGAGTACTTTCCTAACAAAAAAGTAATTATATTTGATTTAAAATGTGATATATATTTTTTATCAATAAACAAATCGTTTTTCAATAATTTTTTGTAACAATATCTTATAATGAATACTTTTTCTGCATTTAATTCTGTACTTAACTTCAAGACACATGTAATTCGCAGTGATTTCTATACATTGTACGTAATATGCTGTGATCATTTTTTCGAATTAAGAACAAGTAAGTAATTGATTAGTTCAAAGTAATGACTTATGTTAACGGTACAGACTATAGTTTGGACGGCTCTATAAATTGTAAAAAAATAGTGCTAAAAAATAATTAATAAATAAACACGCGGTTAATTCTAAGATATATATTCGGATATACTTATAATTAATCGGTATTTGTAAGTTACAACGCTTATAACACAATTAAAATTCCGCACGCAACGGGGGGGGGGGGGGATCGAACGCATAAACCTAAGCACGCAAGTCGAGTATCTTAACCACTGCACTATTACACGAGTTGCGATCTGTGAAATAATTCCGAAATGCATTTGTAACTAAGGTGGCGAGCTCGGTAACGACTTTTTGATACGCGTCCATGCAATCGCGGCGCATGACAAAAGTTCTCGCATTCACCTCATATCCATACAAGTCAGCTGGAACATTCGCGGAACGCAAACACGTCTTGCTCCAATAAACTCTCAACTGTACGCGACCTGTGAATAAGATGTGTCATCCAAAATTGTGTTATTTATTATAAAACCCCTTCATTGCTAAGTGGGGATATGGAGTAATGTGACAGCTGTCACAGAAATGTCAAAAATAAATGTTTTTCAGGTGATGCAATCCATCCATTGCCGATGGCGTCATGAATTCATCCCGTGGTCCGCGCGGATAGGTTGCGTTATTACGACTTTGAGGGCGAGCTAAACAAGCTATTCGGATCGGTAGCATGTACCGAACCTTCTGTAATGTTCACTGCACCACGATTGTAATCTCGGTTCAGTGGATTTTACATATCTTACCGTATTTCATACTAGGGAATAGAGGTTTATTTTACTAAAGGATTACCGTTAAATTCACCCTAACTTCACTGTGACATTTAGGAAATGCTAAGTGCTTTTGACATGTTCACCCCTTCATTAAGAGCAGTTTGTACTGTTATGGTTACAAGAAACACTTTACATTTCTTGATTAGTAAATGTTACATTTCTTTTTTCTGCGTGTAGATGCCTTACGTAATTTTTGCACGACCCCAAATACGCACGTGCTTTCACACGTGCATATTTGAGAACACTATATTTGAGCACCTCAGAGCAAAAGAAAGCCTCCGCAGAGTCGAGAAGAAAAACGAGACAATTATCCTTGCGCTGTCTTACTCTTCAGCCATTCTGCGTAAGAGTTTCTCTTTCTAACGGTACTTGTCTCGTTTTTCCTCGCGGCTCTGCGGAGTCTTTCTTTTGCTCTGACGTGCTCATTTGAGAAATATAAAGAAAGTGGAATTAATCACCTTGTTATAATCTATTTGAAAATTTCCTTTCGAAAATTCACAATCGTCTACTCGGATACATTTTCTGGATCCGCCCTTGACCAGAGTGGAGCGTTCGATTTGCGGCAATGCTCTCGCGTGGTTCGTTTCAGGTATTCGGTTTGACAATACTCTTACCTGCTTTTCACCTGGGTAGTGCATGCTGCGTATTCGAGATACAAATTCTACTCTAGTCAAAAGTGAAACCGTATTCGAGTATACGCTCTGTTCTGCTCTACGCTGCGATAGGGCAAATAAATCTGTACCAACCCTTTCGACGGTGCAACTTTGGAAATTGAAGCCGAGTGAAATGAAAAAAACGAGTTTCAAAATGACATTTAGAACACAATTATGTACCTATTTTACGTTTATTTTTTATAAAAATTCAGGACTCAATTTTTCAGAAAATTGTGAAATAGATTTTTTATTTTTTTGTTCATTTATTTTTATGTTCATGCAAACAGTGAACAAAGTATGGATTGTTTCAATTTTATTTTTTGTCTCCCAGGAAAAACTTTTCCTATTCAATGCAGAGGTATAAGAAAGAAAAAAAATTGTTAACTTGTAAAGTTAATTGTTAGATACAAATTGTATTAACAAATAATCGACATTAGCGGTCATTCTTCTTCAAAGTAATGTCTGCTCTGAAGTAGCTTTCTTTCATCGTTAGCATGATAAATGGTCATTAAAATGGACGGCTGAAGGTTATTCAATAATTGTATGAACAAATTATATAAACAAATCTACATCGCAGACATTTATGAGCAGAAAAAAATCGTTTTTTCTTCTAGCCTCCCTGTAATTATATCAACGATTATGTTTTCTGGGAAAGTGTTACAATTCATCAATACTTGTTTATTTTATAGACAAATTATATGAACAAATGCACAACTTAATCGTTTTTTAACGAAAAGAAATCATATTTTCTTCTTATCTTGTTGCAATTCTATTTCCAAGTATGTTTTCTGAATAAATATTGCTATGCATTAATATTCGTTCATTTTCTAAACAAATTATGTAAACACATGCACATTTTAGGCGTTTATAAGCGGAAAGAAATCAGTTTTTCTTTTGACCTTGGCTGGAATTATGATTTGCTGATAATTATTGTTTGAAAAAATTTTGCTATGCAATAATATTTGTTATTTTATGAACAAATTCTGTAAACAAATGCAGATTTTGGGCATTTTTAAGCGAAAAAAATCGGGTTTTTTCTGACCTTTCTGAAATTATATTGCCAATGATGTTTTATTTGGAAAATTTTGCTGTGCATTAATATTTGTCAATTTTTTAAACAGATTATATAAAAAAATTCACACGTAAAGCGTTTGTGAGCGAAGAGAAATGGGTTTGGTTCTGATCTTGTTAAAATTATATGGTAAATGATGTTCTATACAAAAATGTTGCCAGGCATCGCTAAACGTTCATTTTATCAACAAAGTATGTAACAGAATGTACGCTGCAGATATTTATAGACAGAAATAAATCGTTTTTTCTTTTATTATTTTTTACACTACATTGACAATGAATTTTCTAAATAACATTTTGTATGCCTCACTATTTGTTCATTTTATAAACAAATTAGGTAAACAAATGCATATTTTAGGCGTTAGTAGACAGGAAAATTGTTCTTTCATCTAGTCTTGTTAAAATTATGTTATGAATTGTGTCCTCTGATAAAATTTTGTGATAAAATTACTACAATTTGTATATGCTGACATTATTTGTTATAAATCTTATAGATTACATCTTATAAGCAAAGTTCATCACAAAATATCACTGGCAATATAATGTTCTACTTTAATGCGGTAACGGTATACTTGGATTATTTTAAATCATTTAGTCTCAACATAAATACCATGACAAACGCTTTCATTTTGTTCACAAATACGAAAAATGTACATTGGTTTATATTTCTTCCGAAAAGAAAAGTAAAAAAATATATGAATTAAAAATAATCATCAAAATCACGTTCAGAAAATTTCAAGTCAAATTCTCCACCCATAATAACATTCAATAACACCAAAAAACCACCCTTAGCACTTTTACGGGAACTAATTACAAGAGCCTCCACGAAAAATAGTAAAAAAATTTATAAATTACACAAAATCATCCAAATCATGCTCAGAAAACCGTAAGTTAAACTCTCAACCCCATAATAATATTCAATAACGCCAAAAACCACCCCTATCACATTTACCTGAACTAATTACGAAAGCTTCCACGAAAAATAGTACAAAAATATGCACATTAAAAATAGTCATCCAAACCACGTTTGGAAAGCCGAAAGGTAAACTTTCAACCCCATAATAATATTCAATAACACCAAAGAATCACCCCTATCACATTTACCTGAACTAATTACGAGAGACTCCACGAAAAATAGTAAAAAAATTTATAAATTACACAAAATCAACCAAATCACGTTCAGAAAACCTCAGGTTAAACTCTCAACCTCATAATTATATTCAATAACACCAAAAAACCACCCCAATCACATTTACCTGAACTAATTACGAGAGCTTTCACGAAAAATAGTAAAAAAATATATTAATTAAAAATAATCATCCAAACCACGTTCAAAAAGCCGTAAGATAAACTCTCAACCCCATAATAATATTCAATAACACCAAAAAACCACCCTTAGCACTTTTACCTGAACTAATTACGAGAGCTTCCACGAAAAATAGTAAAAAATTTGATAAATTACACAAAATCATCCAAATTACGTTCAGAAAACCTCAGGTTAAACTCTCAACCTCATAATAATATTTAATAACACGCAAAAAACCCCCTATCACATTTACCTGAACTAATTACGAGAGCTTCCACGAAAAATAGTAAAAAAATATATAAATTAAATATAATCATCCAAACCACGTTCAGAAAGCCGTAAGGTAAACTCTCAACCCCATAATAACATTCAATAACACCAAAAAATCACCAATTTCACATTTACCTGAACTAATTAGTCAGAAAAGTGTTAGAGTTGCAAGAACATTTAGACCCCCTCCTGATTTATAGCTCTATTGGGAGAACAGAGTTATGAAAATAGTTCCGCTCAAAATTTTATTGAGAAAAATTCTGCTCAAGATTTTATTGAAAAATTCTTTCTAGCTAATGAACAAAATCCCAAACTCCAAAGTACTCGACCCATCCAGGATAATAATAAACCAAATAATTCTCAAAATAATCATGTTAAAAATCCCAATCAGAAGAATTCAAATAGTCAATCTAAAAACCCCTTCTTGTCAAATTACGACCCTCAAAATACAGTCCAAAATAGATCATCAGACGAAATCCTCTGTTGGAATTGTGATAATAGAGGTCACAGATATGAAGAGTGTCTAGAAGTTAGAATCAAGTTTTGTTATAAATGTGGTAGAAAAGGATTCACTGTAGTAACTTGCCCTAAATGTAAGGGAAACTAATTAAGGAGTTATTTAAAGGGTCAGAAATGTTTCCTGAGTTTTCTCTAGACCCCAATCTTGATGGTAAAATAAATAATGAAAATTTAATGGATTCATCTAATTTATTTATAATCAATGATCAAATAAATCCTGAATTAAGTGAGTCTTATTGTATATTTAATCTCTCCCTTTTACGGGTTTGAGGGCCTCCGCTCCCTGTACATATATTTACATTTCATCCTTAACCTAACTTAACCGCTGCTTATATTCTAATGTTTCGCCTTACTTAAAATAACAATAATATTAATACTATTTGTTCTTAGACTTCTAAAAATGAGCGATCTTCCAGGGCTTCCGTTTTCTCTTACCATCAAATACATTTTCACCGATTTAAAAATTTAAAATTTTTGCTAGTTACTTTCCTTTAGACAGGATTACCCGTTTGGCTCTGCCCTACTCCCTTGCTTTCTCTTACTTCTTCCAGTTTTTTCATCCACGTCACTCCCTGTCCATTACCATCCAAAATCCGTCTTACACCCTCATCCACACTCAACTGTCCACCTTCCTCTCCTGTACACATCTCTAACACATGTGCCCATGACTCCATTTCGTATCCACATACTCTGCACAGATTGTCCTCTTCATCCATTCAATATCTACAAGATCTCACTCCTGCTCCCATTCTAAACCGTACCACCCTATTCCATTTGTCTTCCTTTTTTATTTTTTGCAAATATTCTGGTTCCGCCAACCCTTTGACCTCGAATCCATAATCTTTATCCATCTCTCTTCTCCTTGTTTTACTAATAGATCTAACTCTATGTCCTCCCACTCCAGTACCCCTTCTTGTATATCACAAGCCCTCCTCATTTTTTTACTTTCTTTCTCCCATTTCGAATTTCCCAAATTGCCTCTCGTCTCCTTGTTCCGAACTTCGACCAAGCATACTTGTGCTATTCTGCTCCCCTCTCCCCTTTTCAGCTTCTCTTCAAACTTCCAGGCTCTCTTAATTTGTCTAGTTACCATTTTTCCCCTTCCTAGTTCTTTCCTTAACATGTATCCTGGGCAACTCCAACTAACCCCCATTACCCATCTCAGAAATCTCTCATGCATGCTTTCCACTTTCCTATATTCCTTCCATCCCCAGACCAACGCATCAAACAACCAAACCCTCATTCTCCAATCGTCATTGAACCTTCTCTTTCCTATACCCCATACTTGGCCCATTACTTTACTCGCACATTCGATTCTTTTCCTCACCTGCACCTCATTTCCCCCTCCTGCCTCAAACCAAAAACCTAAGTAACAGAACTCCTCCACACTTTCCACTGTTTGTCCGTTCATCTTACAAACGTAACCTATTTTGGTCTTTGTATTTCTAAAGCACATCACCTTGGTCTTCCCTACGTTCATCGTCAGTTTTTTTGTTCCCACATACGCTTCGAAAATTCTTATCATTAGGTTCATCCCCTTCTCATCGTCTGCTAATAGAACTACGTCGTCCACGTATGCTAGAGAATATAGTTTGCTATTACCCAAAATCGTCCCCCCCCCCTTTCTCCTTTAGCTTCTCCTCTAAGTCTGCCAGCAGCATATTAAATAGTAGCGGACTCAACGGGCACCCTTGCCTTAGACCTCTTCCTGTCCAGAAAACCTCCCCCTTCCCCCCCCCCTATCTTCACCTAATCCTGGTTTCAGTAAAAATTTCCTTTATCCTCTCCACCAACCCTTCCTCTATTCCCCTCTCTTTCATTGCCTGCCATAGCAATTTTATATTCACTGAATCAAAAGCTGCTTTAAAATCTACGAACAAGGCGACTAATTTCCCTCTTTTTCTCCCTAAGTTTCTGCTAACCAAGTAGTTGAGTACGTAAATGTTATCTATTGTCCCCATCCCTTTTCTAAATCCCGTCTGATTGTGTGGAATACTTTGTTTCTCTTCTATCTGATTCTCTAACCTTTTTCTTAGAGTTTCTGCGTATATTTTATAACCCACTAGCATGAGAGTGATCCCTCTGCACTCTTCTACCTTCTTACCATCCCCTTTCTTGACAAGCGGTACCACCAGCCCTGTCATCCACTCCTCCGGTCACCCTTCTTCTTTCCAGACCTTGTTCTCTTTTTCTCCTGTTGTACTCCGCCTTCTCTATTTCTCCTTTTTTCCATTTTCTTACACACTCTTTCATTCTCTCTTTACTCTCCCTGCATTCCTCGTCCCACCAGCCTCTCTTTCCCTCTTCTCTTTCTTCATTTGTACCTACCTTATCCCTTACCTTCTCAATCGACCCTTTCAACCTTTCAATTAACGAGTCTACTCCCTCCTCCTTTTCATACCTAACATTCTGCTTTTCCATCTGGGAAGTGCTCGGACCCTATCTCATTCCCCACATTCATACTGCCTATCATATTCCTCATTCTTTCTTCCGCCAGGATGTAGTCTATTACTGTTTCTCCCTTACCTATAAATTTGATCTCTCCTTTTTCATCTCCTTTCATGTTGCCATTACATATAAACCATCCTGTTTCTCCTATTACGTCTAGTAACCTCCTCCCCTCCCGGTCTATCTCCCTATGTTTGGAACTCCTTATGCAGGTTTCCTTTTCTTTATCCCAAGTCCCTCCCCCTTGCTCGCCAGTCCAGGCATTCAAGTCACCTCCTATCAAAACCAACTCTTCCTGCTTTTCCTCCATCCATCTCCTTATTACTCTCTAACCTTCCTCTTCCCCTCTTCTTCTATATACACAAACCACCGCTATTTTGACTTTTCCAATTATTATCCTTCTTACCATTGTTCCATCCTTTCCCTCCCTGTCCTCCTCTATTCTCCCTTTTATTGCCAATTCTTCTTTTCTTTTCCATTCTTGCTTCTTGCATTGTCCACACATAATCTTTAAGTAACCTCCTTTTCATCCCCTTCCAATCCTTCTCATCGACTCAGGTTTCACTCATCATAATCACATCCCACTTTTCTAACTCCCGCCAAAAACCTTCATTCTTGTTCTTCAAACCTGAAACATTCCAGAAAGCTATTTTCACGTTTTTCTCCTCCCTTCCCTCACCTATCCTTCTCACTTTTCTTCCGCCTTGCTTTTTGAAAACCCCTCTGTTTGATCTCTAACCTCTTTTGCATCTTCCTTTTTTCTACCTTTCTCAACTCTTTTTCCGTTTCCCCTTATTTCTTCTAATTCCTCGTCCCAGAACCATTCCTCCCCATTTATCCATAATCTGTCTCTCCCTATCCATACCATGCGCCCCTTTTTCCTCTCTACCCATGCCCTTTGCTTTATCTGCTATCTCCTTTTCCTCTCCCTCCATGTCAAATCCTCTTCAATTCTTTCCCTTCTTCTTTTCAATAATTTTTTGTTCTCCATAATTTTCTTTTTCTCGTCCTCACTCCCTACTTTTACTATAAACATTCCTTCTTTTCCTTCCTTCGTCCCACCTATTTTCTTAACTCTTTCTACCCTTACCTGAACTCCAATATCTCTCAGAATATTTTTGATTTCCACTTCCCCTTTTTCACTCTCCACTGTCAATCCTTCTTATTGTCTTATTGTCCTGATAATGATTTAAAATTATATTCACAAAATTGTTTACTGGATTCCGACCCTAATTTTAGTCCCTTTAATTTAAAAGTCCCTGATTTAAATTAAGTTCTAAAAATAATCCTAACTCATTTCTTAGTCATGAAGTAGACTCTATTAGTAAATTGGAATCATTTTTAGATACTAGTGTCCTTGTGAATTCTATAGATTCTCCAGAAAATATTTTTCATTTTGAGAAAGAGGGAATATTTCCTATTTTTAATATGTCTGAAATTGCTTATTATCCTGAACCACTATCTGGAGCGGAGCACCTTATGTATGTCACTTTAAATATTCCTGGTCATCCTATTAAAGCTCTAGTTGATGGTGGAGCATCAAGGTCGTTTATTGGATCTGATTGCTTAGATTTAGCCAAGAAATTAGGTTTAAAAATTTAAAATAAACACGGATTAGTTCAAGTTGCTAACAGTCGTATTGAATTAGTTTCGCAAGAAGTATCAGTTCCTGTCATACTTGAAAATAAATCTATTAACTTAAAAATGCGAGCATTACCCTCATTACCCGTTCCAATCGCAATAGGCCTAGATTTTCTAAAAAAATTTTAATAAAAGTTGATTTTAAAGATAGAACCTGGGTTTTTAAAGAAAATCCTTTTGAAGAATATAATTTTGAAGTGATTGATTGGAGGCCTGATATGTGTTGTGGATCAAATGAATTAACTAAAAACGAAGCATTAATTCTCAAAGAATTTCTTCTTAAAAATATATCTGAAAGTAATGGAAAACCCGGATTAACTACTCTTACTGAACATGTAATAGATATTGCTGATCATCCTTCTATTAAGCAAAGACATTATACTGTTTCTCCTAAAGTCCATCAAGCCACAGTCGCTGATCTAGATCAAATGTTAGCAGACGATATTGTAGAACCCTCGAATAGTCCTTGGTCAAATCCAGTTGTAATGGTCAGAAAACCCGATGGATCTTACCGATTTTGTTTAGACTTCCGAAAATTAAATTAAATAACTAAACGTGATGCTTATCCCTTACCCAAAATGGATGCTATTTTAGATAAATTACGATGTGTAAAATATATTTCTACTTTAGATATTCAAAAAGGCTTCTTAAATATTCCATTAGAAAAGAACAGTCGTGACAAAATTGCATTTTCTGTCTCAGGCCGTGGATTATTCCAATTCAAATAAATGCCATTTGGTTTAACTAATGCCCCCGCAACCTTTCAACGTCTTGTAGATACCTACAAGTTTTTTCCTACTTAGATGGTATAATAATTGTCACTGAAATCTTTGAAGATCATCTCCATTGGTTATCAATTGTTCTCAAGAAAATTGAAGACGCGAATTTAAATTTAAACGCTGATAAATGTGAATATTGTTGTTCTCAAGTAAAATATCTTGGTTGCATTGTTAATGAAAATGTTTTACTAGTAGATCCCGATAAAGTTGCCCCTATTTTAAATTATCCCGTTCCGAAAAATGTAAAAGAATTACGTCGCTTTTTAGGCATTTCTTCCTGGTATCGAAAATTTATACAAAATTTTGCTACAATTACAGCACCTCTTAATTTACTTTTGAAGAAGAAACAAAATTGGTGTTGGTCCAAAGAACAAGAATTAGCTTTCAAACTTATTAAGTCCCATTTAATTAAAGCCCCTATTTTGTCCTGCCCTAATTTTAATGAACCTTTTGTCCTACAGACTGACGCCAGTAGTAAAGGTCTTGGTGCAGTCTTAACTCAAACTGTAGATGGTTCAGAGTGTGTTATATCTTATGCTAGTAGATCAATTTCTGATGCCGAGAAAAATTATACTACCATAGAGCAAGAATGTTTAGCCATAATTTGGTCCATTCAAAAGTTTCGTGCTTATTTGGAAGGTTCTCATTTTACCGTTATAACAGATCATAGTAGTTTAAAATGGTTATACAATCTTAAAAACCCTACTGGAAGATTAGCTAGATGGGCTCTGTCACTTCTGGAGTATGATTTCGATATTGTTCATCGTAAAGGTTGTTTTCATCATGTCCCTGACGCCCTTTCAAGAATGTTCGAAAATCCCCAAGAAAAAATTAATATAACTAAAGAAATAACTCCCACATGGTATATTCGTCGGTTTATTACAGTCTCAAGTTTTCCAGAAAAATTTCCGAATTGTCAAATCAAAGATAATAAATTATACCATTTTAGACCTGATCCCATTATTTCATCCCTAGTCCGCGACCTGAATGAATGGAAGCTAGTTCCCCCCGATGAGGATAGAGTAAAAATTCTCAATGAAGCCCATGATGTCCCACAATCAGGTCACTTAGGTACTGAAAAGACCTACAAAAGAATTGCAAAAGATTATTTTTGGCTCGGTTGCTTTCAGGATACAGTTGATTATGTAAGAAAATGCGATATCTGCCAAACTTGTAAGGTTGATCGAAAAGCTCCCCCTGGAATGATGGGTGAAAGAATAATTGAATAACCTTGGACAGTGATTGTAGCAGACATTATTGATCCACTTCGGTGTAGTAAAGCTGGTTTTCAATACATATAAGTCATCCAAGATTTATTTACGAAATGGATCGAATGTTCTCCCTTACGTAAAGCAACTGGTAGAAAAATTAATCAAGCTTTTAGAGAATTAGTAATCAATCGTTGGGGAACTCCCCAAGTAATTCATACAGATAACGGTACAGAATTTGTAAATCAAATAATACAATCTTTGGCTGAAGAATACAATATCCATTTGTCCACAATTGCCCCCTATCATGCTCAGGCCAATCCAGTAGAAAGAGTTAATCGTATACTAAAAACTATGATTGTATCTTTCATTCAGAAAGACCATAGAACTTGTGATGAGCATTTATCTGAATTCCGTTTTGCCTATAATACAGCTTATCATTCCTCTTTAAAGACCTCCCCTTCATTTTCGAATTTTGGTAGAGACCCTAAACCCATAAATTCCTTAAGAAGATCAAAAGAATTAGATTTAGAAGTTGACCCACAATCGCCCGAACTTTGGAAAGAAAGAATCGAGAAAATCCAAATTTTAAAAGATTGGATTATTAAAAATGTTGACAAAGCATACATAAAATAATCCCAATAATATAATTTACGCCGTCGTCCCTTTAAGTTATCTTTAGGAGATCTTGTCCTTACTCGAAATAGAATTCAATCATCTAAAGTCAAAAATATTGCTACAAAACTAAACCCAAAGTTTATAGGCCCATACAAAATTATTAAAATTCTATATCCAACAGTTTATCTAGTCAGTGATCTTGCTGGTGAAAAAGTTAATAAAGCCCACATACAAGATTTAAACCCCTATATCCCTCATGAATAAAATTCTCTTTATTATTCTACTTTCCTTCATCCTCTCAATTTTTTTTTTTGTTCTGTTTGTTGTAGGAGAATATTCTGTCCACACTGAAAGAGTCCCCTCGCCTCTACATCTGTTCTGTCCCCAAAGTTATCGAAAAATAAACCATCCCCGAAATGACCGACCAGGGTTCCATCCCGTATGAGCTTTTTGCAAAAATTAGAAGGAAATATCTAAAATTGGAAACTTCCTATAAAGTTCTGGAGGAAGCTTATAAGGAACTTGAGGCCAATTATAAAAGGGATGTACTAGATCTAGACGTGGACGCAAAATGGACTGATGCTGATACGGAGAAGGAAAAGCAACATCCTAGTTGGAGGAACATCAGGCCTTATATATCCACCATCAACCACGTGGACAGACGGTTCAGTGGATTCCGCCAGGCTCTCATGGAAGCCTTTCAAAAAGAGTTCGCATCATGTCACCAAAAATTTCAGATGACGGAAGATCACTGTGCTTCTGAGCAAGACCCCAACTACCGTACTGAAGAAGAATTGTTAGAGGATTTGAAACAAAACTATAATTTAGTTCCTAGAGTCCCCCAGTCTAATGCTTCTGTCCAAACCTCAGGCCCTACAATTCCACCCACAACTGATACAGCCACCGCCCAATATTAATCAACAATTATTGGATTGGGTGAAGGTCAATATCAGACATGGTTGCTGGAATTGTCAGGCACCCAATCACTCGCACAAAGAATGTACTGTACCGAGGACGAAAATTTATTTGGATGTGGAGCAAAAAACGTGTATTGGACAGATTATTTAGAATGCAACAAACAATTATATTCATGAATACCCCTATATATTTTGTCACCAACCCCCATTTCTTTTTTGTCACCACCCCAATATTTTTTTTTTCACCATGCCTTGAGTTTATCTTATCCCCAAATTATGAAATATAATGTTGATTATGAATATAAAAATAATTATTGTCAACCATTGTCAACCAGGAAAATTTAAATTTTATGGGAAAATGAAATCTAATTTGAGATTCATATTTTTTGTGCAAATTATTAATTAATCCAGTCATGGAATTCCGTACAGTTTATTCTACTTAATATTTCCTTCTGATTTTATAATGAATTTTTGCCGAATAATTGTAAATATTCTGAATAGTGAAATATTTGAATCTCCTGGTCAATGAACCGTATCATGGATTAATTATATAATAAAATTAAAAGTTTTGTATTTAAGATTTTACAGTTCACATTTGGATAAAAATTAATAGAATTTTGAAATTTTTTTTTGTTTTGTTACTTTGTGTCGTGATATTGTAAAGAACACAATAACTAATATACTTAAAATGATTATATCTGTTTTCCGGTCAAAGTAAATGAAGTTCCTTTTTAATCCAAACTTTTTGTTAAAGACTCTCTTGGTCTTTCCTTCTGGGAAGGGACAGTTGTGACGTTGCAAAGTATTTGCAAGTCACAGTTCCTTAAATTTCAAGATTCGGACTATTTCGGTTTTTCTATTATTAAATAATTTCATTCTTTTGATTGCGCCAATCCAGAAGCTGCGCGGTTTTCCAAGACTTGGGTTAATAATTTAAGATAGTTTAAGTTCAAGAATAAGATTCTGCCTGTTTTTCCTCTTTATTCTATGTACCCTTCGAAAATGAGACCATCCTGAAGAATCCTGATTCCTCCAGACCTAATGAGAGACTTCAAGAAGCAAATGGGACGCCTATTGTCAATTGGAGTAATTCAACCTATTTCAAATTTTCCCGCCAATCCTACTGCTGTGTGCCAACCTACTCCTGTCCTTCTGGTCGTACCCAAATATCTATTGAACATCTTGGAATGCTACTAGGATTCAAGTTTTCGTCCGACACATGATTTCCTAACTAACTTATTCGCCTCGGAGCGGAATTCATGATCTCTTTTATTGGGAAGGTTTATTGTCGATCCCCGGAAATGCGAGTGGGACCTCTGTAGCTTAGGTCCGGATATCACTGGCGACATTTCTGGTGCTATGGTTTCTAATTTGGATTGAGTCTTAGTAGGAATTTAGTAGTCAGCTTGTTTGATCATATACTTCGGAGAGGACTTCTTGGACAGCAATTCAACATCATTTGGACCGAATTGGTTGACTAATTATCACCAAATTCAGAAGAGACAATTTTGGTGAACACAGTATTGTCCTTTACAGTCACATCCCTGAGAGCCTACTTCGACTGTTCAAACTTTCCATAGTAACACCAATCACGAAACACCATTGCTACTAATCAGGATTCAGCCGGTTGCTAAAGAAGAAACCGAAGCCAGGGAAGAACTGTCGTCGAGCAGCTTTTGGAGAAGGTCGCGTCTTCGAATATCTAGTGTATTTTAAAATCGTATAGTTCTCTAAAGTTTTGTCAAAGCCTAGAAATTGATCTTCGGAAGTCCAACGGATCTGTTGTGGATCAATCAACTGATTATTGGATGTAGAACTTCATTTTATGATTTACCCAGATAACAATGCGTGCGACGCACGTCACCCGCATTTCGTGATTCTCATGCAATGCGTGCTAGAACGCGTGCATCTCGCCAGCAATATATGATGGTCACTTAGCTGCGAGCGTTATGAGTCGCATTTCGCTAGCACAGAACATGGGCACATGCTGCAAGCTTTATGAGTCGCATTTCGTCATCATGAAGATGCGTGAAAATTAACTTATATTTAAAAAATTTCTTAATCAATTGAATTTATTTTTCAACTTGTTTCTAAATTACATACATTGGTATAAATTAAAAAATTTCAATAATTCTAATCGCAAATAAATTTCAAGGGAAATTTATTTTTTCTTTGCACTTTTAATTTGTAATATTTATGAAGAATGATCGAATAATATTAAAAATGATATGCAGTTAAAAATTTAATTTATGTTCACATGAATTTTAATTTCCGACATCAAAATCACATAGAATTAGTATATGTGCGAATTTGAATATTTGTAAAACGCGCGGATCAGTGGCGCGTCGTGTAATATATATTATCTCCGTCTCCGTTCGTCAGGTTCGTTTTCCTTCTACACCACAGTCTACTGTTCACACACGCTATGAACTTGATGACGCCTGACCATCGTTGGTTTTTGTAAAAGTCAGTAAAAGAGTTTTCAGCATCTTTTGGCATCTGCCGAAGAATGTTACTATCGTGTTTTATATCCGGTATTCCGAAAATTAATAGACTTGTGGTAAGTACAATCGAAAAAATATATAACCAGTAAGATAAACCTAACCTATCTTTTTTATGGTAAAGCAAAATAATTTACTGACTTTTCCCAGATTTTACGACCGACAAAATGGGCTCTTTGGTTTATTGGACGTATAAAAATATTATTATTATATAATTTATTATTTTTAGAGCATAAATAATCACGACGTGCGAGCGATATGCGTCGCACGCGTGACCCACACGACATGCGAGCGATATGCGTCTCAATTGATGACACATATGTCTGCGTTGGTGAGTGCATCTCGTGCGTGTTGATCGGCACGACGTGCGTGCATAATGCGTCGCATATTGCACGCACTTTGTTATCTGGGTAGTTGGAAATATTCTGAGACTTTGTGGCCCCTTTTGTTTTGTCTTTGATTGGTTTCTTTTCTTTTAGAATATTTGGCAGACAGTTTCCGGGATAATCCTGACTGGATGAATTAAGTTATACCTGTTTTTTTGTATATGTCTAATATTTCAATTGTTTAATATTGTGAATTTTTGTCACATGGTTCCCTCAGGTTAATTTATTTTATTCTGCCCCGATATTGATGAAATTCTGTCCCCTTTGTCCGCCAATATTATTTAAAAAGCTCCATAATTATAATTATTGTGTTTCGTGAGTTATATTTAAAGTTATCTTTTGTCTTTTAGTCCCGAATTATACCATATTTTCAAGATATAATTATCCTATGTTCCCCTTTTATTTAATTGAGAAAACAGTCCATATGACCACCAAAAATATGTTTCTTAATGAATTTAATCCTATTGTGTAGCCCATTCGTTAGGCTTGGAAAACCGAGACGGAAGATCAAATTTCGTTGAGAAAAATTCATTAATTCCTCCATTTTTGTGTACGCTTTTGTCTTCCCCCCCTCTTAACTCAATTGTTTCTGCCCTTCGACTATTTTATTGTAACTTTGATTGTAACAAGAATTATGTTGTCCTGGTAAAATAAATCGTATATAATTCAGAAAAAGAATAATTTTGTGAATGATTTATATTAGATTACTTCAATTTAATTTTCTTATTTCCGATTTAAAGAACTAGCCCCTCTACCATTTTCCAGATACTCTTACTTTTCTCACTTCCCCCCTTACGTTTTCCCCTGCCTATTCATATCATCCAGTCTCTTCCTTGTCTCCTCTCTGAATCCTTTTATGAGGGCTGCTAGATTCTCAAACATCCCCCCTATCTCTTTCTGGTGTTTTTCGTTTAATCCTAACTTTCTTGTTATCCTTGTCCCTTTCTGAATCATCGTCGCCTTCATCTCTTTTTCTTTTTTCTTCCTCTTCACTACTGGTCGCGCTCACTTTGTTTCGCCATACGTCTAAACTCCTGTTCGAACCCGCGCTGCCAAGCCTGTTAAGGTGCTCTCATCATTGTCACCTGTTATTTCGGCTACCTGTTCTATGCGATCGTCTATTGACTTTCGCCCTCTGGCGCCCGTTTTTGGACTTCGATACGTCGGCATCCTACCTTACCCAGTGATCGGCGACGTTCCCCGCTCTTCACTCACCTTACTCTTGCCCCCCTTGCCCAGAAACTATTTTTACTGCTCCTAACCTCAAAAACTTCGCACGCTTCAATTTTCACTTCACACAACTTTCTTTCACCCTTTACACCTTTGCCTTCACTCACCCTTCTTCCTTTACACCTGATCTCCGCACTCACTGTCCTTTCTGCATCCACACACGCTTATTCCCTTCACCAAAGCCAAAAATAAATAAAATAAATAAAATAGATAAAATAGATCAAATAGATAAAATAGATAAAATAGATAAAAAAATAAATAAATAAAATAAATAAAATAAATAAAATAAATAAAATAAATAAA
>CAKNYM010043678.1:45576-82900 GCA_932195095.1 Andricus curvator | reverse complement strand
ATTCATAAATAATTTTTTTCAGAAATTCAACTATTTAGTCGAAAATTCATATTTGTAGGTTGAAAGGCAACTGTTTCGTTAAAAAAAAAGCATATTTTTTGTACGAAAATTCCACCATTTACTTATGAATGCAACTATTTGGTCTAGAATTAATTCCTTTGCTTGTTGAAAACTCAACTATTTGAGTGAAAATTCATCTTTTCGTGTTTAAAAGTTCACTGTTTTCTAAAAAATTCGATTTATTAGCTTGAAAGATCAGTTATTTCGTTGAAAATTCATCTCTTTTGATAGAAAATTATTATTTTTTTGTTTTTTGAAAATTCAACTATTTTATTGAAAAAGCAATATATTTCAACTTGAAATCGTAAGCGTTTCATATTGAGTTTAATATGGTACCTATACATTAATTTTATTTAAAAGAATTTATTCCCCTATTTTCGTGAAAAATCACCCCATTTCCTATGTTTTGAGGCTATTTTGGGCTATGAAGTCTGAACTATTGTGTTTGTATATTTTATTTATAAGGCGCTTATAAACAAAACATTGACTCGTCCGTATTCGTACCAATATTTTCTTGATTCGATGCAAATTTGTTTCCGTTTATTGATTTACAAAATACTATTTTATTCTATTTTTATTGTACTTTATAGAAGGCTTTAAAAAAGATCTCTTTCCTAAGCAGATTTAAAAGCATTCTTCTTGAAATATTCAAAGGAGGAATAAAAGTACCACTGCACTGTGCAGTCTCAGTGTCTATTTACATAGGATACTAGTACGTTTCCAGAAAATTCAATAGAGGCAGCGAGTAATGCACTCGCTGTGGGATTTGACAACTAAATTTGCATTTGTTGTAGCTAGGACGGATTCAGGATCTGCATTTGACACAAGGTCGGGAACGTCAAATTTCAGATAGTTGTACTTCATCCTTGTCCATTCGTCAATCACAGTATCGTTTGATTTTCGCATCGCAAGTCAACTCGATAAAGAATCAATCAAACTGCAATCTACACCATTTGATTTTACTATATATAAGGATTAGAGGAACAATACAGGATAAATCATTTTTTGAAAAAAAAAATAGTTACGTTTTAGCATTCACAGAAACAACTGCACAGAAAAAACTAGGGTTTCCATTAGAACCCATTTTTGGTTCCAAAGGAGCTGCAACAAAAATGAACCCCACTTGATGAAAAGGAACCCAAAACGATAAATGAGCTCTAAATGATACATCAGTTGGTGTTCTAAAGGATCCCAATTGTAATTGAGCCTATTTATAAGGAACCTTTTTTTCGCTTTGCCCACTTCGACATTTTGTTTAATTAATATCATAATTTTTACCTTAAAGCACACATGTAGTCGAACTCTGATGGACATAACTTAATGAAGATAATTAAAGTACAAAATATTACCGCAATTTAAATAGATATAATGACTTGATAAATATAATTTGCAGGTTATGTAGCAGAGATGTCAACATAAAGGCATATTCATATGCAAGAAACTTTTCGTCTCAAGTCATCGGTCGATAACTGTAAATCGATCCCTAACTTACCAGCCCTTCTTTGCAAGCTGTTGGTTTGTGAATGCCCCTCCATGTTGTTCTTTAAAAGTGCGCTCTAAAGGAACCCTTTTGGCTCTCTACAGGTATCTATCTATTGGAGCTCAAGTTCTAAAGGATACCAGCTTTTATTTGAGCCGCAACTTTAGTGACCCCCAGTTCTTTCTGTGTGGGATTTCTATTAGAATCGATTTTTGGTTCCACTGGAGCTACAACAAAAAGGACCCTCTCTTGCTGCAAAGAAACCCAAAAAGATAAATTGTTCCAAAGGAACCCAAAGTATGAATTCTGATAGACTTTTTGTACAGAAATCATTTTTACGTTAAAATAGAGCTTTAATGATATTGCAAATGTGAAAAATTTAATAAAGAAACATGCCTCACAGTCACTATAGGATAAAATATAGAGACCAAAGCGTACTTTTTGTCACGCTCATAGGGTACTTTTTTCGCGCTCAAAGGGTAATAAATTCAGGATAAATTCATAAGATTTCAAAACAATTCAATTTAAATTCAAAAGAATTGAAATGAATTCGAAACAATGTTTAAAATCGTAAAAGTTCCACTGATTCTCGTGAAATTGGAATAAATTTGGAGGAATTTAAGGTCAACGAAAAGAATTCGATGAAATTCATAAAAATTCAAGGCAAATTAAAAAAAAATCAAATGAACAGAAAACAATTTAAAAATATGAATAAACTTCATTGAATTCAGTAACTTTGAAATGAGCTTGAAAAAATAAAGGGAATTCAAAAGAATTTGATGAAATGCCTGAGAATTGAAAGATTGTTCTATATTTTTGTGATAATTATTCAGTAGAATTGAGTAGAATAGAGTAAATTTAGAAGAATTCAAGTGAATAGAAAAATTCAAGAGAATTCTAAAGAATTTAAAAGAATTCAGGGTAAATTAGTAAGAATTAGGGTGAATTCCAAAAAATAATGATAAAATCTCTTCAAATCTTTGAAGCCCTACAACAACAAAAAGTGACTAATGACTAAAAAACAATTCAAAAGAATTCAAATGATTTGGAAAAAATTTTTTAAATCGAAAAAAATCCATTTATTTCAGTAAGGGTAACGAGAAGAATGCGATGAAATTCATAAAAAGTCAAACTGAATTTCAAAAACAATCAAGTGAATTCAAAACAATTCAAAAATATGAAAAAATTCATTTAATTCAGTAAGTTTTAAATGATTTTATAAAAATTAAAAAGGCATTCAAAGGAATTTGATCAAATTCATAGGAATTTAAGGTGAGTTAAAAAAAACTTCATGATGAACTAAACAAAAAATTTTGAAAATCCATTGAATTGAGTAACATTGAGTGAATTTAGAAGAATTCAAAAGAATTTAAAAGAATTCAGGATAAATTAATAACAATTCAGAGCATATTCCAAATAATTACAAAAAATATTTGAAAATCTATTTAAATGTTTGAAACCCCACGAAATCCCTCACTTCTCGTGAATAAATTCTTTGAAATCCATTAAAATATTAAAATTCCTTGGAATTACTAAAACCCTTGGAAATCCCTTGAAATTGCTTAATCTCTTGATAATGCCTTGGAACCTTTTAAAATACCCTGAAATATTTCGAAGTTTTTGAAATCCCTTCAACCTATTGATATAAATAAAAAATTTCTGGGAATCTTTTAAAATATTCCTAAAATATTTCAAATCCTTTGATATCTTTTGAAATCCCTTAAAAAATTTTAAAGCTCTTGAAAATACATGGGAATCTTTTAAAATGCCCTAAAATATTTTAAATACTTTGAAACCCCATTAAATTATTGAAATCATTAAAAAATTTCTTTCCAACCTTTTTAAATAACCTAAAATATTTCGAATCCCTTAAAATCTTTTGAAATTCCTTAAAATATTTCAAATTATTTGATCATTTTATCAATTGATCCTCGGGACCAATTAAATAAACACTTCTACAAATTAAAAAAAATCCATTAAATTAAGTAAAATTGAGTAAATTTAGAAGAATTCAAGTGAATTAAAAAAATTCAAATGAATTCCAAAGAATTTGAAAGAATTCAGAATAAATTACTAAGAATTCAGGGTGAATTCCAAAAACTAATTTCAAATCTCTTCAAATACTTGAAACCCTACAAAATACCTTACTTCTCGTGAATAAATTCTTTGAAATCGACTAAAATATCATAAAATCCCGTGAAATTCTATGATGATATTTCCTTAAATCTTGGAAAATGTATTAAAATACATTGAGAGCTTTAAAATCCCTTAAAATCATTGAAATTCTCGGAAATGTTATAAATCTTGCGAAATATTTTGAAACATCTTAAAACCTTATAGGTTCTGTAAAATCGTTTCATCTTCCGAAATTCTAGAAAATGAATTATCCTAAAATATTTCAAACGCTTTGACATCCCTTCAAATTAATGAAATTAATCAGTAATACCTTGGAATCTTTTGAAATTCACTCAAATATTTGAAATTAAAAGCTCTTGAAATGCCTTATAAGTTTTAAAAATACCCTAAAATCTTAAAAATCCCTTAAAATTATTGAAATCTATTAAAAATTTCTCGGATTCTTTAAAAATACCCTGAAATATTTCAAAAGAATTCAAGAAAATTCAGAAATAGTGATCTTTTCATTCAAAAAAGTGATTAAAAAGTGATTTGAGAATAAAAAGTGACTAATATTGCCTGTGTGGCAGCTTTCTCAGTTTTCAGGTTTTCTCAGTTTTCTTCAGGACTCGAGGAATATGATTCTATTCTATATAAAATTTATTTTTTAAACTGGAAATTTAACTATTCTATTTTTGGTTGGAAACCAATTGTTTTTAGTTGAAAATTCAACTACTAAATTTTTGATTGCGAATTCATCTTTTTTATTTAAAATTCAACTACTTGGTTCAAAGTATTTAGTTGTATATTCCGCTTTTTGGATGGAAAATTAATCTTCTTCATTAAAAATTCAAATACTTAGTTCAAAGTTAGGCTAATTTGTTTTTGATTTTTTTTTGTTCTTAAAAACTGACCGTTTTTAGTTTAAAATTCATATTTTTTGTTGAAAATTGAACCGCTTTGTTAAAATTTATTTTATGAGTTTAAGATCGATCTCTTTCGTTGAAAATTCAACTATTTTGTTAAAAATTATTATTTTTTTGATAAAAATTAATTCTTTAACTGAAAATTTAAATATTCCAACATTGATTGAAAACTGATCATTTTTGTTCGAAAATTCAATAATTTGATTGAAAATGTATGTACTTTGTTGTAAATTCGCCTTTTTTTTTTTGGTAATAATAATGAAATTTATCTTATTGATTGAAAATTCAAATACTTGATTAAAAGTTGAACTAATATGTTAAAAATTAATTTTATTAGTTAAAGATCCATCTCTTTGGTAAAAATGTAATCATTTTGTTAAAAATTTGTTGTTTTTTTTTGCTTGAAAAACAATTTTTCAAACTGCAAATTTAACTTTTCCAATTTTAGTTGAAAAATTAATTGTTTTTAGTTTAAAATTTAACTGTTTTGTTGAAAATAAAATTTTATGTTGAAAATTGAACTACTTTGTTAACATTCATTTTATTAGTTAAAAATCCGTCTCTTTGATTGAAAACTTAACCAGTTTGTAGAAAATTCGTATTATTGGCTTCAAAATTGAATTTTTTTGTAGTAAAATTCATCTCTTTGGTTTAAAAATTCATATTTTTGGTATAAATGTTATCTTTTTTGGTTACAAAGCCAACTTTTTAGTTCAAAATTAATCTGGTTTGGTCGCGGATTCAACTATTTTGTTAAAATTTTTTTTTTTTAATAAAAATTAATTTTTTACCTGAAAATTTAAATATTCCATTATTGGTTGAAAAGTGATCATTGTTGTTCGAAAATTCAATAATTTGATTGAAAATTTATGTACTTTGTTGTAAATTCGCCTTTTTTGGTAACAATAATCAAATTTATCTTATTGATTGAAAATTCAAATACTTGATTAAAAGTTGAACTAATTTGTTAAAAATTAATTTTATTAGTTAAAGATCCATCTCTTTGGTAAAAATGTAATCATTTTGTTAAAAATTCTTTTTTTTTTGCTTGAAAAATAATTTTTCCAACTGCAAATTTAACTTTTCCAATTTTAGTTGAAAAATTAATGGTTTTTAGTTTAAAATTCAACTGTGTGGTTGAAAATAAAATTTTATGTTGAAAATTGAACTACTTTATTGAAAATTCATTTTATTAGTTAAAAATCCATCTCTTTGGTTGAAAACTTAACCATTTTGTAGAAAATTCGTATTATTGGCTTAAAAATTCAATTTTTTTGTAGTAAAATTCGTCTTTTTGGTTTAAAAATTCATATTTTTGGTATAAATGTTATCTTTTTTATTACAAAGCCAACTTTTTAGTTAAAAATTAATCTGTTTTGGTCGCGCATTCAACTATTTTTTTGATGATTTATCTTTTTTGGTCGAATTGAACTGTTTTTTATTTAAAATTTATATCTTATTTGGTTAAAATATGAACTCTAACATTTTTTTTAGAATTAATCGTTTTTTATTGAAAATTCAGCTACATAATTGGTTGAAAGTTAAACTTCGTTGTTAAAGATTAATTTTTCTGGTTAAAGGTTCATCATTTTAGTTGAAAGTTCAACTCTTTGTCGAAAATATTATATGTAAGTATTTTGTTGAAAATGCAACTAGTTAATTAAAAATTAAATTATTTTGATCAAAATTTAATAGTTTTATTGAACATTCGCCTTTTTGGATAGGAAACATGTCATTTGGATTCAAAATTCAACTGTCATCGAATTTTAATATTTTTTGTTTAAAAATTCGACCATTTGGTTGCGAAATTCATTTTTGTACATCGAAAATTAAACTATATTGTTGAAAATTCGTTTATTTATCAAACGATTCGAATTAAGAAGGACGTTTTTGATTCATTGCCGAGAATTGGATCCTAAAGTTTTTCTCATTTTCTCAAGCAACATAAAATTCGTAGGAGACATCAATCGCGATCTCGAACAGCGAATTATGAACGTTAGATATACTCGATATCTGACGGATATCCTAAGGCAAGTCAATTTTTTTATTGACGGTAACATATCTAAGCACCCCATATTATTTTGGGAAAAATCACTCGAAAAATGTTCTCAGTGGACAACTGAAAGTTGATCGATGTTTGCGGGTGCAGAGAATTTTTTCACGGGACAATAACCTGAATCACTTTTTTTTTCTCCCTTCGTTATTCGCCACCGACGGGGTTCTTTTAGTATCTCGGGTATCGTCTGGAACCTCGTCCCAAAGACGCATCGCTGTGGAAACCAGTTAGGAGAAAAAACCGGAAAATGAACGAGAAAATCTAAGGCAGCAATAAAAAATTATATCAAGATCGTATTTCTGGATATCAAGCGTGAGGAGTTTTATTGAAAGAATTCAGTATTATTTCAGAACGTTTCTTTTTTAATAAAAAATTCCTTTTATATAGGTTGCATAATTAACAATAATAATCGACAAGCTAGTGCTAAAAAAGCGATTTATTGCTGTTTTTTTTAATTTGTTCGTTTTACTGTTTAAAGGATTTAAAATTTAGAAATACATATATAAAAAAGTCAGAAAGATTTTAAATAGTATAAAAGTTTTATAACTTTTCCCTTTTTAATTTTTTTAAAGCTGTAAATTTAAAAATTTAAATTAAACAATCTTGAATTTAAACAACATATCGAAATCTTGAAAATGGTTTTGTTTCATTTGTAAATCTTTCAAAATTGTATCGTTTGGAAATAATTATATTTTATAGTTTAAAAACAAATGAAAACCAATGATTAATTAAATAATTAATTTTAACCTGAAATGTCCTCAATTGCTTGAATAAATGTTTGAAATTAAATAATTTTGAATGAATGATTTAAATAATTGAATAAATCCCAATTCAAAGTCTTAGATATTAAATAACCTGTAAATGAGGAATACTGAAAATTGTACACTTTTAAAGTCTTGGAGGCTATGATAACGAAGAAATTTTCATTCTTAGGCTTAACAATTTAAATATGTAATTTCACTGCTTAGCATTCAAAACTGAAAATTATTCAATTTTACAATTTAAAAATGGACTATTTTCAAATCTAGAACGTTCTAAATTGAAATGTTTTTTAGTTCGAATTACTAAAGAATGGTACAATATCAAATTTAATGTCTTTCAAATTAAAAATTCACAGCTTTCAAAAACTTAAAACGAAAAATTTTAATTAATTTTTTTAAATTAAGAGTTTTATATTTAGAGCAATGCAAATTTGGCAGATTCCCTGATTTCCTGAAAATCCCTGAATTCTCGAAAATCCTTGATTTCTCTGAATTCCTTGAAATCTTGAATATTCTGAATACCTGAAGTTCCTTGAATTCGTTAAACACTCTGAAATCCTTAAAATTCTCTACATGCAATGAAGTTCTTGAATTTTCTGAATTACCAACGGCCATGCCACGCTGAAGAAACCAGTTCTCGTCAGATCACTGAAGTTAAGCAGCGTTGGGCGCGGTGGTTAGTACTTGGATGGGTGACCATTCGAGAATACTGTGTGCTGTTGGCATATTATGGGTGTGGTGAGCCCAAACTTGTAGTTATTTATAACTACAAGAAAACTATCCACCTAGAAACACTACCCGAATAGGGTAGTGTCACGCCTACCCTGAAAGGGAAATGGCTTAATGGTATACTGAAAATCTCTGAATTCTAGAATATTCTGAAATCCTTGATTTCTCTGAATTCTGGAATATTCTGAATTCCCTAAAGGTTCAGAAATCCTTGATTTCTCTGAATTCTGGAATATTCTGAATTCCCTAAAGGTTCTGAAAGCCTTGATTTCTCTGAATTCTGGAATATTTTGAATTCGCTAAAGGTTCTGAAATCCTTGAAATTCTCTAAATTCCTTGAGAAACTTTAGTATCCTGAATTCCTCGAATAGTCAGAATTCTCAGAGTTCCATGAATATTCGGAATTCTTAGAATTCCTTAAATATTCGGAATTCTTAGAATCCTTAAATATTCGGAATTCGTAGAATTCCTTAAATATTCGGAATTCTTAGAATTCCTTAAATATTCTGAATTCTTAGAATTCCTTCAATATTCGGAATTCTTAGAATTCCTTAAACATTCGGAATTCTTAGAATTCCTTAAACATTCGGAATTCTTAGAATTCCTTAAATATTGTTAATTCCTTGCATTCTCTGATTGCCTGAAAATCTCTGAATTTCTTAAATTCTCCGAATTCCTTCCATTCTCTGAATTCTTTAAATTCTCTTAATTCCTTAAACTCTCAAAGTTCCTTAAATTTACTGAAATCTTTGAATTCTCTAAAATCTTTGAATTCTCTGAATTCCTTAATTTCTCTGAATTTCCTGAATTCTCTGAATATCCTGAATTTGTTGAATATTCTAAATTCCTTGTATTCTCTGAATTCGTAAAAATCTATGAATTTCTTAAATTTTCTGGAATCTTTGATTTCTTTAAATTCTCTGAAACCCTTGAATATTCTGAATTTATGAAATTTCTTGAATTCTCTAAGCCCCCGAATTCCTTAAATATTCTGAATTCTCTAAATTCCCTGAATTTTCTCGAATTCTATGAATTCCCTGTAATCCTTGAATATCCTGAATTCCTTGAATATTCAGAATTCTCTGAAATCCTTTAATATTCTGAATTCCCTCAAATCTTCTGAATTCTATGAATTCCCTGGATTAATAGAATTTATTGAATTCCTTCAATTCTTTTGAATTCCTCTGAATTCTTTCCTTTATTTTGAGTTTCCTGGAATACAGGGAGTTACAAGAATTTAGGAAATTCTACGAATTCAAGGAAGTTAAAAAAATGGAAAAGGATTTGAAAGAGTTTAAAAGCATTTCAAGAAATTCAAAAGATTAAAAAATCATTAAAAACTGAATATTTTTGAGGTAGATTTTGTAATTTTCCAAGACCCTCCCCACATTAATCTGTGAAAAAATAAAAAGATTTTGCTTGAAAAATAAAACCAGGTCTCTCAAATTATATTTTTTTCAAGTGATTAAACTGTACAATTAGAACATTTGAAACATAGTAACCTTTTTTATATTTGTTGCGTGCGTATAATATTGCTTGTTTATATTAAAGATAAAAGAAGAGTTTGGAAGTATTGAAAATTGGATAGTTTGAAAAAAAAACCAAAAAAAACAAGTTGTCCACGTCAACCATTTGCTCTGAATGAAAATTTCAACACGGTTGAGGAGCCTATTGTTCATTAGAAATTCGAGTCACGTTTCATCCGCTGATTACTACCAAAATTCCATTTGCATCTGTCGCAGAGTCCTCTCCTTTGTAACCAATCTACACCGTTCTGACTTAATTTTCAATAATCTGAAGTGAAGTTTGAGATAGAATTCAATAAAAGCGAACCAATACAAATTAATAATAATAATAATAATAATAATAATCTTAAAATTAATTCATTCACTCTGCCCATATTGAAGCTTCGATGTTTCCGCTCACTAATCACGTCATTTTTTTTCTTTTTGATTTTTTCTACCATCCAGTTTGACTGTTTATTTATTTATTACTAAACGTCAGTTCGACATTTTATAAAATTCGATTTTCACTTGAAGTTGTTGCGGTTGAATGAAAATTCTTTAGTTTGAATTGGAATATCAAATTCTCATCATGTTAGATTGACACAACAATCATTTTTATCTGACTTTAGGATAATTTAAAATTGAATGAAGTTTTGGGGAAGTTCCTTGCAAAAAGGAACTTATTACAGCTAGTCTCTGATTGAAGTAATTTGCAGTTCCTGTAAAGTTTCTTTTTACATTCTCATTCTAATGAGAAGGTATTGGTTTTATGTAAAATTTGACATAGTCGGTTTTCATCAAATCTCCACGTTTTGAGACCTCCTGAGTCCGAAAAAACGATTTTTACGAAGGTGTCTGTCTGTCTGTAGTCTGTAGTCTGTCTGTCTGTAGCCACGATAACTTTCGAAAAAATGATCAGATTTGATTGAGCTTTGGCACACTTTTTTATGGCCGAAAAATAGAGAACGAGTTCGTTAACCAGCTATTTTGGATGAAAATCCAAAAAGTGAGCACATTTTGAAAATTTTTGAGACCACTTTTTTTGAAGATTTGAAAATTCTATGTACGGTTATTAGTAGTACGCAAAATGACGAACAAAATATTCTTATGACTTTTCGTGATAAAAAAAAAATACTGGAGTTATAGCATTTTCAAAATTCCAAAAAACAAACTAAAATGAACATTTTAAGCCGAAAAACGCACGATATGAAAAAAAGTCAAGAGGAGAAAAACGTTGATTCCTGAACACCCTATAATATTTTCATAACAACTTTTTGAATTTTTTGAAAAATAAAAAATTCAAATTTTGATCGCACAAAAAATTAATGAAAAATCAAAAAAGCCATTTTGCTGTCAAACTATGCAAGATACCAGAAAAGATCATCTCACCAAAATTGTGCACCTAAAAAAGATCTACAAATTTCTTATCATTCACTTTTTGATATGACGCGTAGTTTTTGTTGTATTCGTAAAAAACAGCATTGAAAATAGAAAAATCAAATTTTCAGACGAATATTACCAGCTACGAAAAAATGACCGAAACAAAATTTGTTCATCCAAGGAAAAGGTACAAATTTATTGTGACTCATGTTTCGATAGGATGCGTGGTTTTTGTTTTATTCGTGAAAATAACATTGACAGTAAAAAAAATCAAATTTTTGAAAAAACAATGCAAGGTACGAAAACATATAAATGAACAAATATTGGGCATTCAAAAAAGACTTACAAACCCGTAATCAATTTTTGTGGTAAGAATATATTCAAAATGAAAAAATTAACTTTTTTGATAAACGGCACAGGCTAAAATAAAATGTTAACTAATAAAATTTGTCGCCTGAATTATATCATTACTTTTCATTTGAAATCAAATACAAATTTAGTAATTTGTATATGAAGAACATATAATACGAAGCACAAAGTGCGCGCTCAGTGTATTTACCAAATCGCACGCCGTAAGTGCGCTCAAACTTTTTTGTTTCTATCATACGGTTCAAATGATTTTCAAATCAAATATCGAGCGCGAAGCGCGAGTGTCTGGATGAGAATGTGTTCCTTAAGGTCGATAGAACCTTGAGTAAATAAAGTTCCTTTTCAGTCTAAAATAAAAACAAATTTAACAATCACTTAATATGTAGAGGTTTTGATAATTTTATAATTTTATAATATTTGCAAACAAACTTTTCCTTTTCATCGAAGTCGAACACGAAGTTCAAAAATCTAGAGGAGCCGAGCGTAAAGCGCGATGTAAATACGCCCGAGCGCGTAGCGCGAGGTGAGTATATAATCGAGCGCGAAGCGCGAGATAAATATATGATCGAGCGCGAAGCGCGAGATCCAACAGTCGCGCGCCCTAGGCGCGCTCAAACTTGCGAGCGAAGCGAGCCGCGCGCAAAGCGCGCGATGAGAATGTGCCCGCGAAGCGGGCAGATTTTTTTTGTAGTTGATTCCTCCTGACGATTATATTTTAGTTAAAAATTTTATTATTTGGTTGAAAATTCAACCATTTTTTTTTAAATCATCCTTTTTGGTTCAAAAATTGAATGTTTGGTTGAAAATTCAACTACATATTTTATTTCCACTTTTTGGTTGACAATTAATATTTTGGTGTTGAAAATTCAACTGAAATCTTCTTTGTTTCAAAATTCAACTATTTTTTTAATTCATTTTTTCGGTTTTAAAATTCATCTTTTGATAGAAATTTCATCTTTGTTGTTTAAAACTGCAACCGTTTGATGACAAATTAATCTCCTTTGGTTGGTGATTAAACTATTTCGTTTGAAAGATCGTCTTTTTTTTTGGTTGTTTGTTGAAATTTCCTTTTTTTTTGTTAAAAAATCAACTGTGAGGTTGACAATGAATTTTTTTTTTAAATTCGTCTCTTGGCTTAAAAGTTCAACAATCTGGATGAATTTTATTTTTTTTTTTGTTGACTGACAAATCTTTATTTGTTGAAAATTCCTCTTTTTGGTGGGAAAATTCAACTTCAGGTTTAAAATCTGAACTGCTTAGTTAAAAATTCAGTTTTTTCTGATTAAGATTAATTATTTTAGTTGAAAACTCATGTCGGGTTGAAAATTCGGCTTTTTGGTAGAAAATTATTATTTGCGGTTTGAAAATTCAACTGGTTTGTTGAAAATTCGCCTTTTTGTTTGAAAATTGTTCCTTTGTTGTTAAAAGTTGAATTAATTTGTTAAACATTCATTTTTTTTCTTTGCGAGTTCATCATTTTAGGTGAAACGTCATTTTTTGTTGTTGAAAATTTGACTATTTTGTTGAAAATTCGTTTTTTGTTGTTGTTAAATTATTATTTTTTTTTTTTTTACTGAAAATTATAACTTTTCCATTTTTGTTAAAAATGCCTGTATTGGCTTGAAAATTCATGTATTTTGTTGTCAATTAATCTTGGTAGAAAATTAATCTTTCTTGTTTGAAAAGTCATCTTTTTAGGTTGAAAATTTAATTATTTTGTTGAAAATTCAACTCTGGTGAAAAATTGATTTATTTTCTTGAAAAGTCGTCTTTCTTCGTTAAAAATTAATCTTCTTGGTTGAAAATTCAACTATATCGTTGAAAATTGAACCATTTTGTTTGAGAATGTAATTATTTTGTTGATAATTCAACTTTGGTGACAAATTTAACTATGTGTTGAAAATTCATCTTTCTTGGTAGAAAATTAATCTTGTTGGTTGAAAAATCATATTTGTGGGTTGAAAATTTAATTATATGTTTAAAAATTGAACTATTTTGTTGAAAATTTAACTGTCTTGTTAGAAAATTAATCTTCTTGGGTAAAAATTCATCTTTGTAAGTAGAAAATTCAACTATATGGTTAAAAATTAAAATATTTTGTTGAAAATTAAACTATTTTGTTAAAATTTCATCTTTTTTCGAAAATTTGACCTGTTTGATTGAAAATTCATCTTTTGTGGCAGAAAAGTAATTTTTTATGGTTTAAATAAATAAATTTGATATTTTTTACTTTTAATTTGAAATTGTTTTATTCCGTTTATAAAAGATGCTATGTCACAAATGTTGCAAGATTAAAATTCTGCTCTTTGAATATTAATGGTCAGGAAAAATTAAAAATTGGTCACAGAAAAGTCAGCAAGTTTTTAAAATAAAGTTTTTTGGCCACCCTGAGTATATTTCATCATATATCTCGTAACTATTATTTAAAAAATAATCCCCTCGTTTTTACTGATCACAATAATGCAAGAATTTGCAATTGCAAATCTATAAAATTGAATGAATTTCTATTTTAAATCATCAAGATTAAAGTATTCCAAAAACAAAAATATTCAATATTGCATCATTTTCTATTATACACATCAAATATTGACGAGTCTTCAATTGCATATATTCACAATTCTAGAATTTTAAATTGCAAATCGATCAAATTTAAGAATTTTCAATTGTAAATCTTCAAAATTGTACTATTTAAAAAAACATTTAAAATTTCATACTTGCAATTCTATATTTTTTAAATTAAAGAATTTTCCCTTGTAAGACTTCAAAACTTAGAATTTTGTCAATTTTTTTAATTGAAGAGTTTTTAATTAAGAAATTTTACAATTAAAAATTATGATGATTAAACTTGAAGAGTTTTCAATTGTATCTCTTTAAAATTGTAGACATTTAACTTTGTAAATATTTAAAATTGAAGACCAAATGTTCCAACAAAAAATATTAAGATTCAAACAAAAACAGTTAAATTTTCAATCAAGAAAGATGACTTTTCTACCAATATACGAATTTTCAACCAATTGAATTAAACGAAAACAAAAACGAACTTTTACCAAGATATATAATTGAATTTTCAACCAAAAAAGTGAATTTTCAACAAACATGATTAATTTTCTAACCCAAAAGACGAATATTCATCCAAATACATGAATTTTCTACCAAATAGTTGAATTTTCAAATTATAAAGTATCAATTTCAACCCAAAAATGGAATAGTTGAACTTTCAGATAAAAAATTAAATTTTAACAACTAAAAAAAACGAGTTTTCAACAAAAAAGTTAAATTTTCAACCAAAGAGGTGAATCTTTAAAAAAAAATTAACAAAATAGTTCAATCAAGTATATAGTTGAATTTTCAATCAAAAAATATTAATTTATAACCAAATAGTAAAATTTTCAACCAAAAAGATAGATTTTTCCACAGAGAAGATTAATGTTCTACCAAAAAAGATGAATTTTAAAAAAAGTTGTTGAATTTTGAAAAGAAAAAGGTGAATTATCTATAAAAAAGATGAATTTGTAACCCAAAACGTTAAATTTTCAATCAAAAAGATGGTTTCTTCCATCAAGAATATTAATTTTTTACCAAAAAGACGAATTTTCTACAAAAAAGTTAATCTTCAATGGAATTGTTGAATTTTCAAGATGAAAAGGTAAAATTTTCTACAAAACAGATGAATTTTCAACCCGAAAATATGAATTTTTAACTTAAATGATAAATCTTCAACCAAAAAAAATTAATTTTTAACAAAGTAGTTAAAATTTCAACTAAGTAGTAGAATTTTTAACCAATAAAGATGAATTCTAGGCAAAACATGTAATAGTTAATACTACTACCAAAAAAATTTTTTTTTAAATTTCAATTGAAACAAAGAAGTAGAATTTGCAACAAAACAGTTGGTTCCTGAACCAAACCAGATTAGTGTTCAAGCAAACATTTTCAAACATTTTTAACCAAAAAAGACGATTTTTTTAACGAAAAATATTAATTTTTTGAAAATGGAAGAGTTAAATTTTTAACCAAACAGATGATTTTTCAACCAAAAAAAATGAATTTTTAACAGATTAGTTCAACTTTCAATCAAGCAGTAGAATTTTTTACCAAAAAAGATGTCTTATTGACAAAATCGTTGCATTTTCAATAAAATAAATTAATTTGTAACCAAATAGAAGAATGTTTAACCAAGCGAGATGAATTCCGAATCAAAAATATAATAGTAGACTTTTCAACAAAAAATATAGTAGAATTTTCAACCAAAAATGATTGGATTTTCTTCATGGGTTCTATTAATTTAGTTCACATTTAAGTGAAAAAAACGAGAAAAAGGGAAAAGGGTAGTTTCTTGAAAAAAGGGGAAAAAATGATTCTTAAAAAAAGGAAAATGAGTGTGAAGCGTGAAATATAAAAGTGCTTTTCCAATTTATTAAGTTAATTTTGAACTGAACCATTGTAGGCCCGTCTGTCAAAAACTTTGTTAAAATTTATCATCAGGAAACGTACTAAATGTTATCTAAGTGCTTAACGTTACTTCCTCTGACCCCCACACCCCAAGTTATCAGCCGTAGTTTTTGGCGCGATCCCCTCCCCACTCAAATTGGCTTGAAAAATATTGAAAGCACAATTAAATAAACCCACAGAACTTCGAAGCGTTATTTTAATTTACGATTATTAATTATATTTTCTAGTATTAAAGAATATATTTCAATTTTTTAATTAGGCAATCAAAATAAGGAACGTGTAATAAGCGCATGTAGGACCCTATTTTTTTGCTAGTTTACTAGTAATTTTTTCTGTATCATTTTAAATAGAAAAGTGTTTTATTTTTTTGGGTTTCACAGCCCTGAGCCGAAACTCTTATATTTTCGGTCTGGTTTCCGTCCGTCCGTTGTACTTTTTTCCCAGGAGGGGAAGTGTGGGAAGGGGGAATCGAGGAAATCAGGGGAAGGAGAGTATGGGAAGTGAGGAGAGGGGATGTAGGGAAAATAGGAAAAGTTGGGGGATAAGGGGAGTGGAAGTAGGGAAAGTGAGGGGAAATGGGGGAGGGGGAGTAGGGGAGGGGAAGTAGGAGAAGTGAGAGAAAATTAGGGAGGGGTAGTAGGGAAAGCAGGAGAAGTGACGGGAAATTAGGGAGGGGAAATAGGGGAAGTGAGGGCAGTAGGGGGAATTATTGGAAGTTATCAAGGGTAGTGTGAGGAAGGCTAGTAGGCTAGTGCGGGTGAGTAGGATAGGGGGTGGCGAGTGTTAGCTGGGGAAGTGAGGAGAGGGGGAAGTAGAAGAGGTAGAAGTTAAGGAAGGGAGGGGAAGCGAAGGGTTAAGAGAGGGGAGGGAATGTATGGGAGGGGAAGGTTTGAACGACTTAATAGACTACGAAATCCTTTTTTGTAGGCGCACTGTGCGCCTACTTTGACTAGTTTTTTCTGAATTAGCGAAGTAGAGTAACTTTTCTAATGTGCTTGAAATGGTTTTACCAAATAGACGCTTTCGCGGAAAAGCGACTGACGCGGTGGCCACACTTGCTAGTACAATGCGGGAAATTTAGAATCGACTCTGCGCAGCCAACGTGCGCAATGATAAGGATCCAAGAAGACAACAGACGACTATTATACATATATTTTTAATTGTAATTAATTAAGAAACAAGATCATGCTTGAAAAAGTATTTCCTAAGACGTAACTATCAGAGCACATTGTTCAATTAAAATTGTATATTGAAATATAACAAGACATAAGAAAAGTGGATGTAGCAATTTTCAATCTCTCTGTGTTCCTTCTGAACCTATACCGATGATCTTCGCCAAGGTGAGAGTATTGACTCTTGTCAACTTCAATCTCAACTACCAATCAAATTATCGTCCGATAGTTCCGGTCGCGGTTTGCCAATGCTATATTCAATCTCGACACACAAATACACAATCTTCAATTAGATTAGAGAGAAGGCAATTGCAAGCTATTAGCAGACTTCACAGTTTAAATGATCTCAAAACAGGGGACATGGGTAATTTTTCACCAAAATAGGGGAATATCAGGGGAATAAATTCCGTTTAAAAAAATTATTGTAGGTACCATACTGAATTCAATATGAAAACGAATTTTCAACAAAATAGTCAAGTCTTCAACCAAAGAGATGAATTTTCAAGTTAAATTATGAATGTTCAAACAAAAAAATTAATTTTCAACAAAGTAGTATAACTTTCAACCTAGCATACTTAAATTTTTAACCAAAAAGATGAATTTGCAACCAAGCAGATCAATTTTCTACTAAAAAGGATGAATTTTCCAAAAAATTCATTCATTATTCAACTTTTGGTTTTCAACCAAAAGTGGAACAGTTAAATTTTCCGTTAAAAATATTAATTTTGAACACAAAAAAAAACGTTAGAGAAAATAGTTTATTTTTCAACCAACGAGATAAATTTTCAAATAAAATGATGAATTTTCTACCTAAAAATTGAATTTTTATTTAATCAGTTCAACCATGTATAGCTGAACTTTCAACTAAAGAGTAAATTTTCAACAAAATACATGAATTTCATAGTTTAATTTTAAAGTACTATAAATAAATTTGTAATGCAAAAAGGAATACCTAAATTTTCGGTTGAAAATATTGATTGAAAACTGAAAAAAATGAATTTTCAACCAAGAATATTAATTTTCTACTAAAAAAGACGACCTTTCATCAAATTACATGGATTTTCAACTAAGTATTAGTTTAGTTTTCAATTACAACAGATCAATTTTCAACCAAAAAAAAAACGAATTTCCAACAAAATAGTTAAATTTCATACCAAAGAGATGAATTTTCAACCGAAATAATGGATCTTCAACAGAAAAAAAGGATTTTTATTAAAGCAGTTCAACCAAGTATAATTGAATTTTCAACCAAAAAAATACCTGATTTTTCGACCAAAAAATATGAACTTTCAAACGAAAAATGGAATAGTTAAATTTACAGTTCAAAATATTAATTTTGAACCAAAAAAGAAGAATTTTCAACAAAAAAGATCAATTCAGAACCAAAAATTGCATAGGTGAATTCTCAGTTAAAAAAATTAATAGTCAGCCAAAAAAAAGACGAATTTTCATCTCAAAAGATAAAATTTCTAATACAAAAGGGGGAGGAATTTTCAACCAAAGAGATAAATTTTTAACTGAAATTATGAATCTTCAACTAATAAAATGAATTTTTAACAAATTAGTTCGACTTTTAACTAAGTATACTTAATTTTCCGCGCAGGAAATTAATTTTTTATCAAAAAAGACCAACGAATTTTAAACAAAATAGTTAATTTTCAACCAAGGAAGATGAATTTGCGATGGAATAGCTAAATTATAAAAATATATAAATATTTTCAACCTAACCGTTGCATTTACAGCCATATAGTTAAACTTGTAAACAAAAGAGACAAATTTTCAACAAAATAGTTAAATTATTATTAACCGAATAGTTGAATTTTCAACCCACAAAAATGAAGTTTTAATCAAGTGGTCGAATTTCTAAACAAAAAGGATTAATCTTAAAAAAAAAACAATTGCATTTTCAACCATACAGTTGAATTTTCATGCCAAAAAGTTGAATTTTTTAAAAGACAGTTGATTTTTCAACATCAAAGTTCATTTCAAACCAAAAAAGATGAATTTTTAACTCAAAAGGATGGACTTAAAGGGTCCCAGGGTATAAGGGCGTAACTGGCAAATTTCGCAAATGCATTTTATTATTGACTTAAAAAAAGTGGGTTAAAATCCAAGTTTGATATTTTTTTCAAAGTGATTACTTCTCTTTGCCTGTTATTTTCACGATTTAATAAAGCTTATTAATAGCTCAAAAGTACTTTCATGTTTTTTTTTAAATAAAAAAAATAGAAAAGTCACGCAGCTTTTTCTCAGTCACAATCGGCGTTTTTTGGAACGCGCCGTACCTTAGACCGTCTCATGTAAAGTTCGAGTTTTGGCACTAACTTACTTTTTTAAAAAATATTTGAATTTTCAACAGAAAAATGGTTAAATTTCAACCAAAAATAGTTCCATTTTCAACTAAACAGTTGAATTTTTTATCCAAAAGGACGAAATTTCTATCCAAAAAGACGAATGTACAACAAAACAAGTTAAATTTTCAAACAAAAAAATTAATTGAATTTTCAGCAAAATAATTAAAATTTCAACGAAATAATAGAGTTTTGAATGAAATAGTAGAGTTTTTAACGAAACGAGATAAATTCTGAACCAAAAATATAATACTAGACTTTTTAACCAAAAAAGAATTAAGTTTCATACCAAAAACAGTCAAAGTTTCTTATTGGGTTCTATTAATTCTGTTCGAATTTAAGCGAAGAAACGAGAACCCGAGAAAAAAGGGAAGTTTCTTGTAAACAGGGGAAAAAGTGGAATTCTTTAAAAAAGGGAAGAATGGGGGAAAGCGTGTGAAGGCTGAATTATGTATAGAAAGTCTAAGAAGAACAAAAATTTGATATAATGTACGATAAATTTGCGTAATATTATGTTAAAATCTCAAATGAGAATAAATCTTAATAAATCTTATTTTAAAGATTTTTCTCCATCTCCTGTATGTAAAGAAAGAATCAGGCTTTCCACTTCCCACTTATAACTTTTGCTTCACGACTACAATTTTGCGAAAAACTTTTCTCTTCGAATATTTTATGAACTATACTTCGGTTATTGTACCGAGGCCGGGTTGAACCTAGCCTCAACGATCCTATCTTTACCTACTTTTTCATCGGAAAAAGAAGAATGCTCAACTTTCAACCAACTACCTCCCAAGTAAGTTTCTCCTCACAGCACGTGTACGTATACTTTGTTTCCAGTATGATAAGAACATTAATTTCCTCGAGCTACTACTTTGGCTGATGAATATTCTTTTAATTTGAAAAATTTCCTTTACTTTTTACATCATGTAAAAGAAGTAAATATTTTTATTATGGTGCAATTTAATGTCTGCTCTTGTAAAAAATAATCCTATCTAATATTGTGATAAAATATTTTTGAAAAAAATACTTAAATTGTGGGAGTTACATCAATTTGAATTTTTTTGAAAATACAACCATATACACTGTCGGAACCATGAAAAAACGGTCGGTAACGGCAATACCATTTCTGGAATTTTGTTTAATAATTTAGGTTTTATTTAAAAATATTAATTTATAATTTTAAGATTTCAAAAGATCTCGAAAAAACATCTGGGAGATTGTAAGACAATTTTTGTAATTTTGCAGGATTTTAAAATTTGGTAATAAAAGTAAATTATTTCTAAAGATATTTTGAAGTTTTAGAAGTTTTGAAAAGATTCGAAAATAATTTAAACCTTGAGAAGATTGAAAAAAATTTAAGTAGATTTTTTAAGATTTCGAAAAAAAAGAAGCTGTTTAGGAATTTTGAAAGGTTTAAGGAGAATCAAAAATGAATTTTAAGAGAAAATTGAAAAATATTTCATAACATTTGAAATGATTTCCTAAAATGTTGATAACAATAATCGTTATTATCTTTTACTATTCTACCACTACTTAAAAGTTTAAGTACAGAAGGCTTATTTTGTAATAGCGATCATTTACATATCATAATTTAAACTTATCTACTCTTGCAATAATCTAAATATTTGTCATCCTAGATCTAACAAGAACGAACTTTGGCTACAAAACTGGTAAATTCCTGTAGATTCTTGTGGTTGCGTTTTTTTGTAAATTCTTATAAGAAATTAAAACTACAATAAAATACAACAATATACCAAAAAATGTACAAAATTCGTCCTAATAATAGACCAAATTTGTACTTTCTTGTAATTAGTGTTGTAATGTATTGCATTTATTTGTAGGTTCCTGTAAAAATGGTTTAGTTTTTTGTATTTTTTGGTACAAATTTTTCCACTAGGGCTGAATGCGATATTTGTTTCTTCTAGATAAAAATACAGAGACTTTCAATTAAACATTCTAAAACTTCAGTTGCAAAACCAAAAAGAAACAATATGGTTTGAGATATTTTATTAGTTGGAACAACAATTTCATCAGTTACAGTGACTACTTAATTAGTACCAGAAAATAATAAAATGGTTAAGTCCCAATTAATAACACAGCAGTACCATATCTTACAAAATAAAATAGTTCGCCCAACTAAACAATTTTTTTAATGCTTAAGTATAAAAATTAAAAAAAAATAGGCAACATGGTTCCCTATTGTCCCACGAAACTTTTAGATAAAATGTTAAATGATCTCCCAAAACCTTTTTGAAGAAAGTCAATTTTTTATCAAATGAACCGAGTTTTTTTCTTTAACGAAAGGGTAATTTGTGCGCATGTAGCACGCTCAATGTTCTAGTAACATACAATCTAAGAACGTACAAAAAGGTAGTTACATGAAAAGAAGTAATTTCATAAATATAGAAAAAACAAGTAACAAGTACGCCATAATTCTGTTGATCAAAATAACTAACTTCCTTCTATTATGAATAGGGAATCTAAAATTTGGCTATCAAGCTTATTATTCAAATATCTCCCGTTGACGTGTAAGTGAATAATTTCCGCATATGAATGGGTACTAAGATTGTAACGGAACAACGTGGTATTTTTCTCGAATTCTTCTCAAGAGAGAAGTCAAACAAGTCGCGTGACTAGAAGCAATAACTTTTTTTCTGGGGTGCTAACAGTGCTTGAACTACATAACCCCTGCATATTTTGTTATTCTATTTACAGAACATTATTAACATCTATGGTGAGAAATTAAAAAGAAAAGCACATTTAATGTTCACTAACTTTATCCTAATCTCAATCACTTAAATAAAAATTCAGTAGGTAACTATAAATCAATCTTTTATCACCTACTTTCGATTTCATCAATAAAACTAGCAAACGTTTAGACTTTTGTAACAGTTCAATTTCACGAAAGCAATAAATGCCTCGAACAGCATATAAAAAGAAAATTTTTTTCATTGCTTTCTTCCTCATATGTGATAAAAAATAGAGAAAAACCTTTCACGGAGAAAACTGAGTACAAAAGTCAGAGGATTTTCACTTAAAATAGGGACAGCATAACTTTTCTGCAAAGCTTACCGAATTTTCTACATTTTACAGAATTTTCAGTGATTTTAGATTGTAGATGCTTTCTGTATAATTTACAGACTTTTTTATTACTGTTTACAGTTTGCAGGGACCACAGTTGTTCAGAAGTTTAATTGTAGGAAAAATAGAAGATTTTTTCTTCCAAAAAAGGGAATTTTTGTTGAGAGGGGAAAATCTTTTTCTTTTAAAAATACCAACGTAATCAAGGAAAATAAAATTAACAAATAAAATCACGTTTGATTTATAAATTAAACGCTATAAGAACAAAAGTATCTCAATTAAGTGTGAGACCTTTTTTTTAACTTTCGTGACACTGCTGATTCAATCATGTCAGATTTTCATTTTTCTATTTTTTGATAATTTTTACAGTGAATTTCGTTTTGTGCATTGTTTAAACAATAACTACAGAAAAATATATAATCATTATTATCCTCAATAATTACATTTATAATGACAGAAATACAACATTTCAGCAAGTCCAAAAAAATTTTTTGTTTCCGCGTCTAGCCTTCTACCGCAATTTATTCCGCTCTCATAATTTTTTGCAAAGGCCTAAACCTCGAATAGGCTGAACCAATTTATTGCTCAACATAAAAAGATATGATATCACACATATTCTAAATAATTCTACTCAGAATGGCTCGGAATACAAACCTTTAAAAAGTACAAAAAATATTTTTTCATATTACATCAGACCTTGCCGGTTGTATATAAATAAATATAAAAAGGTTTAAAATCATAAATGAAAAGTCCTTTTTTTTGGTTAAATCCAACTGTTTTTTACTTTAAATTAAAATCTTTCTTTGCGGGAATATCAACTATTACATTTTTTATTGAAAATTCATCTTTTTAGGTTAAGAATTCAACTTCTTGGTTGAAAGTTGAAATAGTTTCTTAAAAATTCAATTTTTTGTATGAAGATACATAATTTAAGTTGAAAATTCGTTGTTTTTCTTTTGGTCAAAAATTACACTTTTTAATTGTTTTGTTGAAAATTCAACCGATCGGTTGAAAATTAACTTTTTGGTTGAAAATTCATATTCTCCGATTAGAAATTCAACTTTTTTGTAGAAAATTCGCCTTTTTAGTTTGAAAATTCAACAAACTGGTAGAAAAATAATATATTCGGTACAAAATTAAACTGCTTTGTGCAAAAATCGTTTTTTTTTTTTGTTAAATCTAACTTTTTTCATTTTAAATTAAATTTTTTTAAATATAAACTATTATTCAAAATGTTTAAGAAAGGAGTTGTATAGACCATCAGTTGAAATAATATTTGGATGTTTTGCCTATCGCTCAAGGTCTGGCGGTTTCTAAAAAACGTAAACGCAAAAAGTACAGTTTTTTAAAAGTGTTCAGTGATCTAATTAGTTTTTTAAAAAGTTTTGAATGATCTCTTCACTAATTTCAACCTCCTTCTTATGAATTTGTAAGAAATAAATCACTGATGAGGGCCCATAATTGAGGCCGAAACGTCTGACTCAATGATAAATTGATTTCTATTTTTGTGACCCTAAAGCCAATTTCACCATCAACATCCATGGCAACGGCCATACCACGCTGGAAACACCAGTTCCCGTTAGATCACTGAAGTTAAGCAGTGTTGCGCGCGGTTAGTACTTGGATGGGTGACCGTCTGATACTACTGCGTTGCTGTTGGCGGTGGTGGGTGTGGTGAGCCCACACTTGTAGTTATTTACTACAAGAAACTATCCACCTAGAAACACTACGCGCATCGGGTAGTGTCACGCTTACCCCTTGAGGCTCGCCGAAAGGGAAATGGCTTAATGGTATATATATATATATCCAAATATTATTATAAACTATTATATTTTTTGTTGAAAATTCATCTTTTTAGGTTAAAAATTCAACTTCTTGGTTGAAAGTTGAACTATGTACGAGTACTATATCTGTTCGCTAAAAATGAACTTTTTTGTTGAAAATTCATATGCTCGGGTTGAAAATTCAACTGTTTTGTAGAAAATTCATCCTTTTTGCTTGCAAATTCAACAATTTGGTTACGTTAGTTAAAAAGTTTCATAATCGAAAAAAATATAAACTGAAAATTAATCAAATTACATGTGGACTAGCACCACATCCATTGTTTAAACTATTAGAAAATTAACCTTCTTGGTTGAAAATTCAACTATGTGGTTAAAATTGATGTATTTTGTTGAAAATTCGTCTTTTTGGTAGAAAATTAATCTTCTTGGTTGAAAGTTCAACTATTTGGTTAAAATATAATGTATTTTGTCGAGAATTCATCTTTGTTGGTAAAAAATTAATCATCTGTGTTGCAAATTCAACTACTTGATTCAAAATTCCTCGTTTTGGTTTAAAAATTCATCTGTTTTAGTAGAAATTTCATATTTTTTGGTTAAAAATGCAACATTTTGGTTGACAATTATTCTGATTTGGACCATAATCAGCCATTGAGACCATTTTCCGCTATGTTGTGATTCGTTAAGATGACGGATGTATTATTTTAGCCAACTAGTGAAAAATTTCAAAAATAGTTTTCAAGGAAAAGTAAAGAAATAGTGGCATTAGCGGACAATTTTCAGAAAAAAGTGTCAAATAGTGTCATTTTTTTCGAAAAAGTAGCAACATAGAGTCATTGTTCAAAAAAAGTGTCAAATAGTGTCAACAGTGTGGTGAGTTCAGTATCTGAACAATATATTTTTTGTATTTAAATCAATTTCTTCTGGAAAAGAAAAATGTTTAATGTGTGGAATTTTCAGCCCAGAAAAATGAATTTCTAATCAAGTGGTCGAATTTCTAAACAAAAAGGATTAATCTTAAAAAGAACAATTGCATTTGCAACCATATAGTTGAATTTTCATGCAAAAAGTCGAATTTTTTAAAAGACTGTTGATTTTTCAACATCAAAGTTCATTTTAAACCAAGAAAGATGAATTTTTCACTCAAAAGGATGGACTCAAAGGGTTCCAGTTTTCAAAGAAAATTAAATTAATTAAATTAATTAAGCTACAAATTTATAATCCCAGTTTGTGTAATTGCGGATTTGATAAGTTAATTCTGTCTGGCTACGCAATAATAGCTTGTAGTAAAATCGTGTCGATTGTACGCCAATGCGAAGTCATTACGAGAGCCTCTGATTCAGTTCCTCGATATCGTTACGTATATCGATAACCGATATGAACATTCATTGTACAGGCCATTCGTTAATGTCGTTCAAGCGCGTAGCGGCGCGGTGCTTCATCAAATCCGCTTCTACTAGAAAAACTTTTTTAAAAATACACAAAAGCAACCCAAGCCAGGTCTGAGTTCCTTAGAGATTATTAATTTGTTTAAAACAATTTCAAGTTCATCATACAAAAAAATCAAAGATTATTAAACTAATTACTCACAGTGCAAAAGGAGCTCAAAAAAGGGGAAATAGGGTAATTTTTCACATAAAAGGGGAAAGATTAAATATTAATTGTTATATGTAGAAAATTAGAAACATATTTTTATAAAAAATATTCTGTTTTTAAATAATGTTAAATGATTTTGTAATGATTGCTGACATTACAGAAATTTATCTTTACAAATTGGGTATAGTTACAAGGAGATGATCAGAGTTGGGATTTTTATTTAAATCCCGTAAATTCCCGACTGAGATTGGGTGAATATTAATTTGCAAAATAACATTATTTGCCTCAGCGACCTGTTTTCGAAAAAATCTACTTTTTTCCCATTTTTATTTATTGGAATGAAATGTTTACTTATTAAATTCTTATGTTGTATTAAAGAGTTGAAAATTGAAGAAAATTCAACTGTTGTAAATTCAATTGTTGAAAACTCAATGTTAAATTTTCTTTACGCTTCAGCAAAAGAATTTTCTAATGTTGAAAATTCAATTATCAATTTTCTTCAATTTTCAACAGTTAATAATTCAATTTTCAATTCCTTTCAATTTTTGACAGTTCAAACTTGAATTTTTTTAAACTTTGTTCATTTTTCAGCAAATGACGGTCACCATTGGCAGAAAATATTCATCAAATTAATAGTTATCCAATGAATTCTTAGTAAGGAATTTATAAAATTTTAATAGAAATTCCAACTCTGTTCATCTTTTCGTCCGAAAAATTATTTTAGTTTTAAAGTTTTATTTACATCCCAAATAGTTCCAAGTTTGAATCGTGAAATCTCCATTTGCGTTTGCTTGAAATTTGCTAAATAGGCTTAGCTATAAATTAGATATTTACGATTGCTAAGTAAATATAGAATTTATAGCTAAGTCTCCCGCGTAATTCAAATTTTGCATTCTCAAATGTTGTACATTTAAAGAGAAAAGGGGAAAAGGGGGAAGTTTTTCGAGAATAGAGGGAAAAAGGAGAAATTTTCAAAAATGGATAAACGCAGCGGAATAGGGAACAGAGTGTGATCCGTGTAATTAATATAATGCTTATAACATAAATATAACAGTGTGGCCGCAAAAATTATTTTTCAAAATTCCCTGTTTTTTCCCTGACTAATTTTTCATTTTCCTTGACCATTCATATTTAAAGACCAAAATTCTAATCTTGTAACATTTTTAATATAAAACTTGTAACTCACTTGGAATTTTCTAACTTTTGTAGGTCAAAACTTTTTTACATTCATTCAAAAACTCTAAATCTCGAAAGTACGTAAAGTAAGTATTTTTTATTTTAACTGAATATTACATTCTTTATTGCAATCCGCAGCCTGTCCTGCTCTAATTTGTGGTTAGTGTCACTTTGAGATTATCAACTTCAACATATATTTCCTCAAAACTGCATAACTTTTTCTTATCAAACATTTTTGACCTCATCTTAGCCACACTTCCGCTTGGGAGTGGACTTTTGTTTTATCTTGATATGGTAAATTAGGTTTTTAAAAATGTTTTTCTTCTTTCCTGAAAAATTCCGATTTTGTTGTTTATTTAGTTCTGTATAACCACCCTTCAGTTCTCTCCCCTATACATGACTTTTAACCGAACCCACTATCACATAGGAAATTCTTCACAACTGCATGGAAATTTTTTCAAATCCCTGAAAATGATTAAAATTAATCCATGGAAAGCCCTTGAAATTTTGTTAATCTTTTGAAAATGCTTTGAAATCTTTTAAAATACCCATAATATTTCAAATAATTTCAAAACCTTTAATTGAAAGCAATTGAAAATTCACTAAAATATTTCAAATCCTTTGAAATCTTCTGAAATCCCTTGAAACTTTTAAAAGCTCTTGAAAATGCCTCAGCATATTTTAAAATATCCTAAAATAATTCAAATCCTTTGAAATCCCTTGAAGTTTTTTAAAGTTCTTGAAAATGCCTTGAAATCTTTTAAAATACCATAAATTATTTCAAATAATTTAAAATCTCTTCAAATTGTTGAAATCATTTAAAAATTCTCTGAAATATTTAAAATCCTCTGAAATCTTCTGAAATCATTTGAAACTTTTTAACGGTCTTGAAAATTCCTTGAAAGCTCTTAAAATACCCTAAAATATTTCAAATACCTTAAAATCCCTTCAAATTATTAAAATCAATTAAAAATTCACTAAAATATTTCAAATCCTTTGAAATCTTCTGAAATCCTTTCAAAAATTGTAAAGCTCTTGAAAATGCCTCAGAATCTTTAAAAATACCCTAAAATATTTCGAATCCTTCAAAACCACTTGAAGTTTTTTTAAGCACTTGAAAATGCCTAGGAATCTGTTAGAATAGCCTAAAATATTTCAAACACCCTAGGATCCCTTCAAATTATTCAAATCAATTAACAATTGCCTGAAATATTTAAAAAAAATTGAAATCTTCTGAAATCACTTGAACCTTTTTAATGCTCTTGAAAATGCCTTAGAATCTTTTAAAATACCCCAAAATATTTTAAATTCTTTAAAATTCTATTAAATTAATCAAATCAACAGAGAATTTCTTGGAATATTTTGAAATACCCTACAATATTTAAAATACCTTAAAATCCCTTCAAATTATTGAAACCAATTAAAAATTCACTCCAACTTTTCAAATCCTTTGAAATCTTCTGAAATCCTTTAAAAATTGTAAAGCTTTTGAAAATACCTCAGAATCTTTTAAAATATCCTAAAATATTTTGAATCCTTCAAAATCACTTAAGTTTTTTAAAGCTCTTGAAAATGCCTTGGAATCTTTTAAAATACCCTTAAATATTTTAAATAATTTAAAATTATATTAAATTAATAAAATCAATAGAGAATTGCTCGGAATATTTTAAAATGCACTAAAATATTTGAAAATTTTAAAAATCCCTTCAAACTATTGAAATCAATTAAAAATTCCCTGAAACATTTTCAATCCTTTGAAATCTTCTGAAATCCCTTGAAACTTTTTGAAACTCTTGCACATTCTTCGATTTTTTTAAAATACCCTAAAATATTTAAAAGGTTTAGAAATCTTTTGAAAATCCTTAAAAAATTTTAAAGCTCTTGAAAAGTCCTTGGAATTTAAAAAATGTAATTCCTTTGGTTCAAATGACTGAAATCTATTAAAAGCCCCAATACATTTCATATCCTTTAAAATCTTTTGAAATCCCTTGAAAATTTTTTTATTCTCTTAAAGTTCTTTGGAATTTTTAAAAATGCCCTAAAATATTTCAATTCTTTGAAATCTCTTCAAAGTATTGAAATCTATTGCAAATTCCTTAGAATCTTTACAAATATTCTTTAAAACCCCATTAAAAATGTTTTTAATCCCTTTAAATGATTCAAATCCTTGGAGATTCCTTGAAAATATTTTAATCTCTTGAAAATATTTTACATACCCTCAAATATTTCAAAGCCTTTGAAATATTTTAAAATCCATGAAAACTTTTTAAAGTTCTTTACAACTCCTTGGAAGTTTTAAAAATAGCCTAAAATCTCTAAAATCCTTTGTAATTCCTACAAATTATTGAAATCTAAGAAAAATTCTTTGGAATCTTTAAAAATACCCTAAAGTTTTTTCCAAACCATTGAAATCTTTAAAATCCTTTACCTTTGAAATTATTGAAATCAATTAACAATTTCTCAGAATCTATTAAAATACCCTACAATATTTGAAAAGAATTCAAGATTTAAAATTCAGAAATAGGCATAGACCTGAATTCAATAGTGATTAACCCAACGGTTAATTTATTAAAAGAAAAATATGACTGTAGTGACTTTCTCTTAAAAAAGTGACTAAAAGTGACTCTGGCGACCTTGATTATGCTTGACATTAGTTAATGTGCTTCCAACAAAAATTTCCTGACTTCTGCAATTTTTTTTAAATCCTTGACTTTTCTCTGCTTTCTAGGTTTTCCCTGACCTCCGGCCACCCTCTATAAACGAAATATAAACTTAAATCACTAAAATCTTTTATGTGCCGACGTCTTACCGTAGCAATTCTCAAGATTAATTAAATTCTTGTGTGTAATAAAGTAAACCTTGAACTTTTCACAAAAGGAGGGAAGCTTCAAGGCAAGAAATAAAATGTCTGCAAAACTCTCTTAAAATGTACAACTCTTTTTTTTCTTAGCGATTTTATCCCTTGTGGAATATTCTCCTTGCATCAGTAAAATAAAATTCAATTTTTCACAAGGGGTGGGATGCAGAAATGTAAAGAGAGTAGAGGAATATGAAACGAAAACACTCACCGATTCAGGATGCCATGAAGAGATCCATGTCCCTCGTCTGCTGCAAACCCTGAAACAAAAGTCAGACAAACAATTGTAATTAACGAGATCCCAGAATAACAAGTGCAGGGAATGGAATAATTGTAAGAGGGAAGACACGTATCTTTCAAAAATCAACATCATCATCCTAACGATATGAAATAATGAAGGGCCGCAATTTTAATTAACATTCTTTAAAACCAATTCAACCTTCATTGTGCAGTAGGGTGGGCAAAAAAGATGTAATATTTCTTTATTGGCTGTCCCCCCCCCCCCTCACCTACTTTCTTTCATTTGGTGTAGAAATAATTTTTTATAAATTAACAAAAAAAAGTTTAACTCATGGTGCAAGGTCTATAAGCACTAAAAAGATTTTTTTTTTTGTAAAAATGACAAATGGTAGGCATCACTGAAAATAATTTTACCCTAATTTCATTCAGAAAACTACCCTTAAAAGTGAAAAACCACCCTCTATAGGTGGTTCAAAATTTATAATGTGCTTTTTTGCATACACCTTAGATATTTTTAGCCTTGAATGATTAAAAATGACTTTATAAAGTTCGAATGTGTGATATTGATAGACAACTACCCTTAAGATTTTATAAAACACCACTTAGAACGATATTTTTCTGCTTTCACAGTTCTTCATAAAATTTCTCATAAGAAAAATCCTAGAGTGACTTCAGAAATATCGCACAATTATACAATAGTTTCTTAAATTATTTAAAGAAAGTTTGAGGTCCATTTTTGGGCCTTTAAACCACCCTTAATAAAAAAATTGTAAAATACCGTCTTTTTGCAATAAGTGAGTAACTGTTTTACAAGGATTTCAGAAAACATGTCTGTCGATCTTTTTAAAAAGTAATATCAACTAATACAAGCTATAAAATAATTTCTTTAAAGATTTTGTTGATTTTACTTTTACATATAAGAAACACATATTTTCTTGCTGTCTTAATTTTCCGAGATGATTCTGTTAAATAAAGAGTTTTCTATTTCTAAATTGTGATGAAGATTTATTTAACAATCTAAGTATCTTAAAAGTTGCGTCTAAATAAGAAACAAACAGAATATAACTTTCTACAAGCAGGAAAATATGTGTTTCTTGCGTGTAAAAGTGAAATCAACCAAATGTTATTCAAGAAAAAATTTCTTAAATTTTTTTTATTGTGTATTAGGTGACATTTTTAATTGAAACTTAATTAAAAATGTCAAAAAAATATTCTATGGGCCAATAAATTATGTTGAATTTTTCTTAAGTACCATTTTTGGTATTAAATACTGATATAAAATTATAAAATGAAAATTAAAACTTGTGCTTTAAATTTCTTTAGCTTTAATCGAAGGAGCATGTCCTTCTTTTGATACAATAGAAAAAAAAATTTCGTGATGTGCAAGATTTAGAAATTGCTCAAAAAGGCAAAATTCACCATTTTTAAACTAGAGATTTTTTTCAGAAAAAAACAATAGCATCTTTCTTTGATCCCAGCTGTAGAAATTTAAAGCGTGAAAATTAAAAAAAATTCATAAAAATGTGCTCTTAATACAATCAAGAAACTCACATTTTTGTACATTTAAAAAAAGTTCTTACTAAAAAGCCATTTTTCTTTTGTAATTTATAATTCTATATTATCATTCACTGAAGAAATCTCTGAAAAAAATAGTTTCTCTATGATTTTAATAACCAAAATAATATTACTGATGATGCCATTTTAAATACCAAACATTACGATTAATGAAAAAATTTGTTAACTTATAAAAAACAGCTATTTTAACAATGTTTTTGCAATTGAATTTTTTCTTACTATCGCTTCTTACCAATTTTTGAAAAATGGTTGAATTTTGATAAATGATGGCTTATTTGTTCATGGAAAACATTCTCTATAACTTTACTGTTTCCAGTTTTGAACGTAAATTTTTATATGGCTGAAACGTTGGAAACAATTTTTAAGTAAACATTTTTTAAACAAATAACTATATTTTAAGATTTTTTATACTTTTTTTTAAAATTGCAAACAAAAACTAATTGTTAAAATAATGATTTGTCTTCAGTTTTAAATATTTTTCATGGAAAAGAATGTTTTTTCTTTCATAAGACATGACTGATAACATCATTTCAATTTCTTAGATCACAGAAAACTTTTTTCCCCAGAACAACTGTATATAGAAATATTTTTTGAATTTGAAAATCAAAACTATTTAATTTCAAAAGGTTTTAAATTGAAATCTTACACTTTTGAAAAACTGAATCTGATAAATATTCAATTCTGAATTCTTTCAATTTGAAAGTAAACAATCATGCTGATTAGTGTATACAAGAGTAAGTTGGCGCACACTTATTTACAAAAAATTATAACAGGCTCAGGATTAGTAATAGGATTTTTTCGGAAATTTGTGGTTAATTTCAGAAAAATTAAATTCAATCGATGAATAACTCACATTTTACATTAACCTAACTAAACCAACACTTTTATAATATTTGACTTGTAAGCTCATGATTAGAAAAAAGATTTTCGTCAAATAGATCAGCCTTTTATGTGAAAAGTATTTAATTCATAAACAATCCGTGGGGGGGGGGTGATTTGGAGCAGATGTTCAATCGCATGCGATTTTGTACAAAACAGTGGAAGAAGAGTGCAAATCGCATGTCAGGTTATGTTCTGGTTTGAGTTATTTATTACCACCATGCGTTGCCTCTAAATTAACTTGAAATTGAAATAAATTATCACAAGTGAGCTATTTAATCTAAATATAAGTTCTGTTATTCAATTTATTATTAATATATAGCAAGTCAAACAATAATAGTGGTGCGCCAAATCACCTGAGTAGGCGTCAGGACGAGATCGTACGCACGTTCTGGGCCTTGCGCACCCCCCGTGGTGACGACAGGCAGTCCCCCACCACTAGCACCAAACGTTTTCTGAATAATTAACTAAGGTGGTCTCTTCAAAACAAGATTATTATTATTTCATAGCATGAGTTACTTCATGGAAACAGGTTTTCCCGAGTAAAGGAAAAACTAGAGGGGTAATAGTGCGCAGGTGGTAAGGGACTACCTGCCTTCACCACGGCACTACAATTCTGTGATTTTACACGTGATTTTTGCATTTATTTCGAAACTGACATTCATTTCGCGTCCTTTGAATCATGAAGAAAATTATACTTTTATTCTCCTGAACGAGCATCTAATACATTTTACTAGAAAAACATTTAGGCTTCCCGGAAAGTTCAAGTAAATGATTTTTATTATGTTTAAAAGACAATCATGGATCAAAAGGAATTCTAAAGAAGAAAAGATTCCAAGAAATTAATAACATCAAACGAGTGCAACGTTGCGACGCCTTGATTTTATTTAAAATTTAACAAAATTAAGGCCATCGTCTGGAAATAGGGTACTATAGAGACGAAATCTTGAAAATAGGCGACTTTAAGGACCACAGCTGAATATGCCAGTCTGACGCCTGGAAATGGTTATCATTTTATAAAAACGTTGACTAGGAAGGGTTAACATTAAAAAGTAACACTTTTCGATAAGTAAATGGTTTATTGCAGCCCTGAGAAAAAGTATACGTATGTCTCTTGGTATTGCACGTCAACATTGAAAAATCAAAAAAGCTTGGGGTTTGCATTCGTACGTGAGAATTTCCATGGCGTTTGCAGACTCCATAGGGAGCACAAGTGTTTCGAGAACCTTTCACCCGGTGAGCAATACCATCTCAATGCATCCTAGAATTCGAGGGTGGAGCAACAAGGATCGGGTTGCAAAACATCGCGATTTTAATTTCATCGCGGTTTCACACTCCCCGTTTCATGCATGAATAAACCGCTGCTTCCCCGCAATACTTCATTAAGAAGAAAAGAAATTTTCGCAATGGAGGCTTCATTATATTATTCACCTGATCATTAAAACCAATAAAAACCTTCAACAAGATCAATAACAAAACCAATGTTTTAAATATGGTCAACTTCCCCAATTAAATAACAAATTTAGTTTCCCGGTCCGACAGAAAAGAAAAATATGGAAAAAAAAAGAAATTTCAGCATCTATATAGAGATCCACCCGCAAGTAATGTGAAAATTTCTGCTGTTCAAAAATATAACCTCGTAAGTAATACATTCTCGATAGAGGTCACTTTTTCGTGCATATAAGTGCTGGAAAATGCACAGAAAAAACAGAAGTGAATTTTTGTTGCGAGTAATTTTCAAGTAGATGAAGCTGAATTTTGTCGCATCGAAACAAAACACGATTCAATAGAGTACACATGGTAACCATTTCCCATGTGGTGGGTAAATCTTAACACGTGAAGTTAATTTTTGTTGCAGGTAAAGATTACTCTGAAATCGCTGTAAAGATTACATTCTGTTTTTTTCTGTGTGGCCTTTACAGCAAATGGCACTTACTAAGTTATACTTTTGTAGAGCAGATTCGTAGAATATACTTAGCACGCATAGCCTAAATCAATGTTCACTTAAAAGGGCTTGCGCGTCCTGGTTTCTTTCTGATTGTGTTTTGAGGATGCATCCCAACTCTTTGGAACCTGAAATGAAAAAAATCGGTTCAGCCCTTTTTGAAAAATCTTAATTTTTTTTTTGTTTTCTTCAAATTTTGTAGTATATTTTTGTAAAAGACCATCAAAAGTGATGCTTCATTTGCTGAAACTCTTTCATTTTCCATTTTAAAAGAAGATTTAAGTGTATCAAGGTTGTGTTATATCCTGATACCTTTGAAAATGCTTAAAGTAATTTAAAAAATTGAGTTTATTGATGATTTCTCCATTTTAGAGCAATCAACGGCTAAAAAGATGCCTGAAGTAGTCAGAAAAGAAATTAAAGGTTATAAAATTATCTGTAAACTAAAAAAAAAACGCTTTATATCTAATAGTTCACGAGATAGGACCTTCAGAAGTCCGTTTTGAGTTAAAAAAAAAAATTCTCTTTGCGTTTTTGTGAAACGTACGATGTTCTAGCTCTAATAAGTTCAAAGTTATAGCGTCCTAAACAAAATCGATTTTTGAGAATGGTTTAAAACCTTTTGGAAAATATTCTTTCCTACCCAAATGTAAAATATCAGTTTGGGGAGAACAAAAAAGTTTGGTATTTTGTCCAAAAACACACGAAAATTTTTTAATAATTAACAATCTAGAAAAATCACGTTCATAACTAATTCTATTCACGTTCTGTTTACACCAATTATACTAACATATCTTAAAATGCCTGGGAAAGTGGTAGGATATTAATTTCAAATTAAAATAAAGAGTTTTTATAAACATTCATCATTTATAAACATTTATGCGTATTTGAATTTTGTGCTTTGTTTAAAAAAAAAAAAACATATTTTGTCCTTAAACCTCTATAACTTTCTACCTAAATTAGGATATTTAAAATTTCTTTCTCAACTTTACACTTTAATTTCTGCTATGACAACACTGTTGACAATGTTTGGGATTTTGCCACACTTTTACTAAACGATTGTAAGGCAAAATTGCAATACATGCTTTGCAATTTCGAAAATTACGCGCAATTTACCATACAAGTATTGCAATTTCATTTTTCAATACCAGGATTGTAATTTTGCCTTACACTCACTTTAACCCATCTAGCACTCGACTTAGAGTTGGCGGTTAGGGTTCGATTCTCCGTGCCTGCGATTTTTTTAAACATTCTTCCGTACCATTACATTACACGTGTAGCAATATTATAATACATGTATGGTAATATTACAATACCAGCATTCGAAAACTACAATATCATGTATTGGAACGTTACCTTACGTCTCGGAAATAAAATTCCAATGCATTTAATGGAAAGTTGCAACAGAAATTTTTTACAATGTACTTTAGGGGTTGGGTGCTCTAAAAGAGAGAAATTCCCAGTAAACTCAATTGTTGCACTAATTTTCAGCATTTTCAAAGGAATCAGATATACTACGATCCGGAACAGATCTTATTTCGAAATGAAAAATAAATGAGTTTCATACAATAAAACTTCACTTTTCATGGACTTTTATGAAAATATACTTTAAAATTTGGGGAAAAAATTGAGCTTTTTAACAAAGGGCCTAACCGATTGTTCTTGTTTTAGGTTTAATATTTTTAAGAGGCATCCGCAAAACATAATCAGAAAGAAATTGCGATGTGCAAGCCCTTTTACACGGAAAAAAAATTATTTTGGAAAGATTCCGCAAAATTTGCGTAAAGCTGGTTCTTAGAGACAATAAAAAAAATCTTTGCTCTTCGGTACCAGGATTCGAACGCTGGACACTTAGGATTAAAATTCAAGACTCTCCACTGCGCTACAACACCTGCGAGCTATTTTTCCCCCAAATGCCTTTATATCCCAGCTTTCCGCAAATCTTGCGAACTTTTTCGCCAATAAATTTTCTCTGTGTGAGTGAAAATTGGTTTAGGCTCCGCGTGACTTGACTAAAAGTGTAGCAAAAGCTCGCATTGACCGTGGCGATGAAAAAAAAAACTTTTTACCAAGTTCTAACAACAATCTTGTAATTATAACCACTCTCGGAATTCGTACTGTCACAACTCACGAATTCCGAAGGATGAAAGAGGACCAGAGCGCCAATTCGAAAGCCATTGTCCAATTATTTAGATTGGCGACGTGTAGAGTGCCCTCTTGTCACCCATAGTATGTAGCAGCGCACGTGACGATACGTGTAAATTGTACTCAAAAGCTTGGAGATCGTAACGGGCGAACCAAGAAATAACACTGTGTTAAAAAAAAACTCAATATACTTTTCACGAGATATAGTAGACACGCTTGTAAACTAAAGTCATGCGACATTTCTCATACACTCCCAAACTCTGATTTTATGGTCAAAAACCCGTTTTTTTTGTAGGGGCATGTATATAATAATTCATAACTTCGCCATTTTTCATTCGATTTCCAATTTTTTGTATTGAAAGTAGAAAAACACCTTTTTGGCGATAGATTGTTCATTTTATTACGGTAAACAATCAAGGAGATGCAATCGGAAATGTTTAGAAGTTTCTCCATTTTCCGGATGTTTTTCAACTTTCAAAAAAATTTGATGATATTTTTGGAAATCCAAGAATTTTTTGCTTTTAATCCACCATACCAGGACTTATTTAGGACAAAAGTGCTGAAAAAGTCCCACTTAATTTTTTTTTAGCAGGACTTTTCTACGACGTTCCGGAAAAGTTCTTAATCATTTTTGGAACAAATGTACTATATTATTATTATTATTATTATACCATTAAGCCATTTCCCTTTCGG
>CAKNYM010043678.1:0-40576 GCA_932195095.1 Andricus curvator | reverse complement strand
GATAATGATCAGTATTGCATTCGGAACCCCTCATGACTCTTGTATATGAGTTCCATTTTACTGCTTTCGTAATTTTTACAAGCGCTCGTGATATTTATGTCCCAAAAAAGTACTACTGAAAGAGGACTAAAGTGCCAAAAAATTTGGAGTTGTAAAATTTTCAAAAATTTAGAAAAAATTAGGTTGGTCTTTTGCGGTACCTTTGTTCTAAAAAAGTTCGAAATGGACGTATTTTAAACTTTTTTGGTAATTCAGTTCAATTTCAGCAGGACCTGTTTGAAACGTAAATCTTATGAGCACTTGTAAAAATTCTGGATAAAAATAAAATGGAACTTTTCTAGCACTTTTGTCACAAAAATTATTCAGGACTTGTAAAAATTAAAAAAAAAGGACTTTTTCGGTATTTTTGTCCTAAAAAAAGTCCTGCACCAAAAACCAATTAAATGTGGATCTTTTTGGTACTTTTGTGCTGAAAAACTCCTGGTGAAATGAGACATATTTTGTACTTTTTTTGGTACTTTCGTCCTATTTCAACTTTTAAACAGTTTTAAGAAAAGTTGGTGCTTAAGTATTGATTTGTCTCACACGCAGTACTTTTGCGGGACTTTGACGGGTGTCCCAACGGGATCTCAACAGAACTTTCTTTTTACTCGAGAATATATTGAAAATGCATTCGATTCCGAGTGTAATGAGCTTTTTTTGATTAGAATTGGTTCCAATTTAACTGAATTATAAGATTTTAAACTCATTTAGCAATGAACAATCTACGGCTGTTTAAGAATTTTGAAATGTTTCAAGAGACACACAAAATTTCTTAAGATTCCTGAGAACATTTCAAATAATTTTTTATTTTGTAAAATAAATTTTAAGAGAAAATTGAAAAAGATTTCAACAAAATTTCAAATGATTTCCTCAAATTTTTAAAAAGAATGTAGAAGATTTTAAACCCAAATTTTGCATTTTTGCAAGATTACAATATCTTAGAAAAAATTCGAGTAATTTGAAGAGATATTTAGGGGTTTTTAAAAGGTTCAAAAATAATTTTCAACTTACAGAGATTTCGAAAATGATAGTCATAAAAGAATCTAGAAGGTTTTAATGCAATTTTTTTAAATTTTGAAAGATTTTAAAAACTTTAGAAATAATTCAATTCTGTTTAAAAGATATTTAGAAATTTCAGAAGTCTTGAAGTGATTAAAAAACTGTTTTTTTTTCAAATTAAAGTATTTTTTTGTTGAATTATCAACTATTACATTTTTCGATGAGAATTCATTTTTTTTTTTCGATAATTCAACTATTTGGTTGAAAATGAACTTTTTTGTTGAAACTTTGATTTGACAAATCTGAAATCTTCAAAAATCTCTTTGAATTTTCTCACGAATATTAGGAAAATTATACTTATATATGCTTGAAAACAAATAAACTTGTAAAATAAAGTTATTCAATTTTTTTATTTTTTATAAACAATTATTTTTCCCCTCAAATCGAAAAACTACACCCGGGCGTAGGGCGTGATTGACGATACAAGTAAATATAAAAAATAAGGTACCACAGACTTTTTTACAAGAATTTATCGATTTTTTGATTGTTTGAAAAAAATTTTAATTGCGGGACAAAAATTGCTTTTGTTTCAAATAATAAAAATTGTTTTCAGTGAGGTAAGTAATATTTCCTGAAAGTTGCATAATGGAAAAAAAATTAGGGATGAATTTGACCTCTTAATCTGAACTTTATCATGAAATTGCGACTTTAAGGGTGTTAATACTCACCTTAAAATTTTTTTTCCATAACGAACAAAATTTGAGAGTCACATGGCACCATAATAAGAATTTTCTTTTAAAGAAAAATTTTTTAATTTCAAAAAATTGAGTTTTCAGCATACAAATTTCCATAGCGATCTCTAAATATATATATATATATATATATATATATATATATTTTTTTTTTTAATTTGGCAAGAATAGGAGATTATTTTCTCATAAAAAGAAATTTTCGATTAACGGTTTTAGAAAATCTAAAAAAAAGATTGCGTGAGATACCCTGATATACAAAATCTTTCTTTCCAACGATTACTTTGCAAGATTACACGGAGAAAAATGGATGTTTACCCTTACCATGTAGATGTTTCAGGTTTTAACATATTTAATGTTTAGCTATAAGACAGACATCTAGATGTTAATGGTTAGTTTCTATGGATATTAAAGATATGCAGTGCAGAGCGTTCTTACCTCGAAGAATTTTTCGAAGAAGAAATAGTACTTGCGTCAAACATTTTACTCTATCCAAAAGATTTACAACATTATTATTAATATTTGTCAACGAAATATTAGCAATCATAATTTTTCCACAGGTTCACATACGGCATGAAATGACATCGGACGACATTGACATCAGCTTCACCAAGTGGCCGACAGAGGTCTGGCGTGTTGGCCTGTACGATTTTAACATCTTGGATGTTTCCGTTTAACACAAAAATATATTTAAGCCTAATATCTCAAAAAGATAGTAGATGTTACGTGTTAATATCTGTATGTTTGGTGGTAATATCCTATACTTTGAACATCTACTAATGAACATCCATTTTTCTCCGTGTTGTCACAACTATCTATTTTTTGCATTGACTATAATTTGTAAATCGTTGCAAATAATAAACCTCACATTCAAAGCTGAAAAAAACATTAGAGAAATGGAAAATCAATCATCAAAGGTTCATTCCCCAGATCATAATTCACGAAGGGCTGAATCTGCAATGGACAGATTGGACTTGGGGTAAAACACTCTGCTATTAATTATTCCGATCACGTTTATACAGAGTAATATAGTGGGTTGTACCAAACCACTTTAATTGTAGAATAATGTTCTTTCAGTTTCAGCAAAATATAAAAAATGACTTCCAAATTCAGAGGAGGGAAAAGTTGTTTGGTATTAGCAGAAAAAACTACAGTTTCAATTGTGTTTCAGCTCATTATCTCACAAACTCATATTGAATTTCAGCTATGTTTGAATGTTCGCTGTCCGATCAATGCGAAAACTTGAAAACATTTAAATTGCTTTCAATGCTTGCATCCCATGAAATGAACCAACTGTGGTTTAATTTTGTTTCAGTAAGGACGCCACTATTTTTTGGATCAAAATGAAACTTTATTTTTTTCTGTGTTATTATTAAGGCAGAACGAGCATTAAAATAAATTTTCATTTGACTTAATTCAAGGAGTAGCTACAATGGGAATTCTTTTTATGATTTCATTAAACTTATTAAACGAGTGTCTGCTGTCTGACATCTTGTTAGGTTAATGAAACACTCCTCTACAAATCCCTTTTCGACGAAATTCTAGTGCACATGTATGTAATACGTACATCCTTTATAATGAAGATTGCATAAACGAGAAGGAACAAAAAAATAGAAAAATCGTGGAAAGATAGAATTAGTAATTATTCTAGATACTAGCAATCATGATTCGCGCTCTATAAATTTCTTATCAGTAGTCAAATTCTCAATATAAATATTTCAAAGTGACCTTTAAGAACAAGAAACAAGTTTCTGACCATTTCCCGGTTAGCAAACATTTTCCCAAGTCATAATAAGTAACAAATTAAAACTTTCATGTCTGAAAAATCTTTCAATTTAAATACGGAATACTTAACTACGAAATTAAAGCCTTCAAACCATTGCAATTCTACTTAATTTAAAGTATTTAAAATTAAAAGTAAATCATTTTTACTTAATCAATTTATCAAACAATTATATCCGGCTTTTTCGAACTGTTCTTTTTTCTTGTCTGAAAAAAGCTTACGTTTTTTCCTTTAAATATCTTCAGGGTTTAAAAAATGAACATATTATTTATTAGTAAAAATTAGCATTCAGAAGCCGTGCTACCCAATTTTTTTTGCAAGATTTTCAGGAATTTGAAATAATTGCAACAGCTTTCAAGGAAATTAATAAAATTGCCTCGAATTTTAATTATTTTAAGGAATATTCGAAGCTTTTAAACGTTTTAAGGAATGTTTAAGATTTTAAGGCAGTCCAAAAAATTTAACAAGAATTAATTAAGGAATTTAATATTATTTGAAATATTTCAAAGGATTTTAAGAGATTAAAAAAATGTTAGAGATTGCAAAAACTTTCCTAAACATCATAAGGGTTTCCAAAGATTTCATAGGATTTAAAAGGTTTAAGGATATTTTCAATGATTTCAAGGGACTTCAGAGAATGTCAAAGATATCAAAGGATTTTTATGGGATTTCAAGTGATTTTTAACGAATTTGAACAGATATAAAAAATTACTAACCATTTTATACTATTTCTATAAATTGCAAAGAATTTCAGTTAATATGTGGTTTGAAAGAATTTCCTTAAATTTCGAAAGATTTGGAAGGATTTCGTAGGATTTATAATATTTTAGGATATTGAAAAAGATTCCAAGGGATTCAAAAGAATTTCCAATATTTCAAAAGATTTTTAATGGATTTTATCAGACTTTCGAGGATTTCAGTAATTTAAAGGCATTTTAAGGGCTCTCAATAAGGTATTTTAATAAATTTTCCAGGATCTCAAAGCATTTCATAGAACTTCAAATATTTCAAGGAATATCATCAGATTTCATGCAATTTCACGGGATTTCAACTGATTTTGCAATATTTTAATGGCTTTTAAAGAATTGAGTCGCAAGAATTGAGGGACTTCAAAATATTTCCAAGGATTTGAAATTAATAATAATAATTTTCAATAGATTATTCTTTCAACGGATTTTATTGGATTTGGTATCAAAACAAATTTTATAAGATTTAAAGATTTTTAATAGTAAAAATTTAATAATTTAAAAATTTAATAATTCTAAAAACGCATAAAGAACTGTACATTTTAAATTAGGTTTATCTAGTTAACAGCACTAACATAAAAACTATAGAATAAAAAATTTATAACGTTCCTGATAGAACATTTTAAAATTATGAAACCATAATTTTAAAGCATTTCCATGCAAGCGGAATGATTGGATTTTATTTTCTAACATTAAAAACATAAGGAGTATTTAAAAATCCACAACAACAAATTTTCTAATATTAGGAATTCCACAACCTTTTAAAACGAAATCTCTTGAAATTCTTAGAAATCTTTTAAAATAATTAAAATCTTAAACATCCTTTGCAATTATTTGATGTCCTTTATTATAGTCTTTGAAATTCTTGAATTATAAGTATTTGAAACTCAAATATTTTTTGTTTAAATATCAACTATTACATTTTTTCTTGAAAGTTAGTACTTTCAGGTTAAAAATTCAACCGTTTTGAAGAGAATTTGTCTCTTTGGCTTAAAAATTTGGTAGAAAATTCATTTTTTATAGAAAATTAATTTTTTTAAATGAAAATTTAACTTTTCCATTTTTGGTTGAAAATTGATCCTTTCTAGTTTAAAAATTCAACTATTTGGTTAAAAAATTATGTAATTTGTTTAAAATTCTTTCTTTTTCCTAGAAAACTATCTTTCTTGGTTGAAAATTCAACTACTGTTGAAAATTCGTCATTTTGATTTGAAAATTCATCTCTTTCAGTAGAAATTTAATAATCTTTTTTGGTTTAGCATGTAACCGTCTGATTGAAAATTAATCTGTTTTCGTTTAAGATTTAACTATTTTGTTGAAAATTCGTCTTTTTGGTTCCATTCAACTGTTTTTGATTTAAAATTAAAATATTTTCTTGGTGAAAACATCAACTATTACATTTTTTATTGAGAATTTATATTTTAAAATACCCGCTAAAATGTCCGTTCATGTTCCTGGACTTTTATTTTCTCATATTAAAAACATAAAGTATTTAAAAATGCACAACAAGAAATTTCTTAATATTAAGAGTTCTAAATTTTTTTGAAACGAAGTGTCTTGAAATTCTTTGGAATCTTTTAAAATAATTTAAAATCTTTTACATCTTTTAAAATTTGCTTATGTCCTTCATAGTCCTTGAAAATTTTGAAATCCGTTATTCAAATGTAAACTTAAGAATAGACCTTCGTACTTTATTATAGTGGCTTTCAAAAATATTTAATTTGTATATATTCAACAAACAAATATTTTATCCTTGAGGCCATGTGACGAGTGGGTCACGTGACCGGATTCCTACCTTACCGACACTTTTTTTATTTGTAATTTATTTTCACACGAATAGCCACATTCAGTTGAAAATTTGGAATAATAAATAAGAAGCACTAAGAAAGGTGGGCCTGGTCCTAAACTTTTATAATTATGAAAAATGTTTTTTTGTAAATAATTTTTTTTTTGCTTTTTTCATGATTATTAAGATTTAGGACCAGACCCGCCTTTCTTCTTGCCTCTTATTTATTATCCCAAATTTTCAACTCGATGTGGCTATTCGTGTGAAAATAAGTTTACAAATAAAAAAAGATTTGGTAAGGTAGGAATCCGATCACGTGACCCACTCGTCACATGGCCTTAAAGTTTTATTTAAATCCTAAATAGTTTAGTTTAAAATTAGTCAAATTTTAGAAGGTTAGATTAATTATAATAAATAAATCTGTAAGTTAAAAAAGGAGCTTTCACTCCTCGCGATATATTTTGATTTTGAATAATTTTGTAGATGTAAGACAAACAATTGTATTTTTAAATATCGTATACTTAAAGAGAAAAGCAGAAAAAGGAAAAGTTTTTCGTGAATAGGGGAAAAGGGGGAAACGCAGGGGAATAGGGGAAAGACTGTGTACCCTGTAATTTAATTATGCCATGAATACCTGTCACCAAATTCCACATACAATAGTGATTATGTGATGAAAAATCCGAAAGAGCACTATGATAAAAAGGTAGGGTCGGCAGCTTTCCTTTAAATATGTATAACCCCAACTCCCGCGAAGGGACTGACTCGCAAACTCTGTCCCTCAGTCTGACAGCAACTTGAAAATGGAAACTGGTTTTGCTTTGAAGTACATGTTTATGAGAAAATATCATCATTAAATTAGCTAAAAAACGTCCCTGTTTGTTGGTAAAATTTGTATAGGGTAATCGATACAATGGTTGGCCACCCCCCAATGGTTGGCCACCCTTCAATGATTAGCCAACCACCAATGATTGGCCACCCCATTTAAATCTGCTTATATGAAAGAATACTGACAAATAAAACTACTAATAAATAGTTCAGGATGAATTAGTTTATATGCCAGAGCAAGTAAAACCGGTGACGCTGAATGAGCCAGGAATTTAAACGAAGAACTGCTGAGGTTAGGAGTGTCTTCATGAAATTATTTTTTTCTAATAGTTACGATAGATTTCACTACAAATTTTTGGATTTCAATTGAATTTGGTGATTTAAGATTCAAGATAGTAGTAATCTGACCTTAAAATTATGTCTGTAGATCGATAAATGGGTGGCCATTCACTGTCATCGTGAACAACTCGGAAACATAATGATTGGCCACAATATCTGAAAAACCCATGACTAGTATTTTTCCAAAAATACATTCAAAACTGTTTAAACTTTTTATAGACTATGTTGGCCGCGGCCAATAATTATACGATTTAGAGGCTAATCACTGTGCTTTCAAAATCAGTAATCTATATAACTTGATGTGGCCAATGATTGTGTTTCACCACATTTCAGAGGCTAATCATACAATCATTGGCCTATGCTAATCATTGTGTCGTCGTGGCCAAACATTGTGTTTTTTGACATTATTGTTGATTTCTTTAAATATAGATTATCTGTTACTTTTAACGCTTAACTTAATATGGTAATTTGAATCTTTATAAAATGTATTATCCATCTGTGTATTTTAGAATTTCGTTCGACGCCTATAGTATTTTTTTAAAATTGTTCAACTGGAAAAATTCCTTAAGTGGCCAATCATTGTAACGACTACCCTGATACTATTTGAAAACAAAATACACTTTTTAAACGAAAGCAATCTATCTTGAATGAAAGCAGCTTTGAGCAGATTACTAGAGCAATGTCGAAATTTCCGTTTTCTGATTGAAAGCTGGACGGAAAGCAGCAGGTCCTGCTGCCACATTTACCTTAATCTTCTTTTTAATTTTGAGTTTCCGCGACGATTGAAAAGAATGTAGTAGTTCTCGGGATTGTTAATAAACTTTCGGATTCTCTCTTCACTTCATTGACTATAACTATAAAATGGCTCATAAAAATTCTGATGATTTGTTATGGTCCTGGACCAGGCAACTGTCGGTCAACTTTTGTTTTAACAATGATACGAATACTAATATTAATAAATTAATTAAAAAAATATTTATTTCATTATAATTAAAATTTAATTTTAAAATTAGGATTATTATCCATATCAGAAGACAGAATTTTAAATTACTGCAACTAGTTTAATGAATAAATAAATAAAATAATAATAAACAAAAGAATGATTGTAAACAGGGTGACCGCAAAACTTCATTTTCAAAATTTCCTGATTTTTCCCAGACCAATTTTTCATTTTCCTTGACCATAACCATCACAAGACCATTATTTTAATCTTGTAACATTTTTAAAATAGAATCATTTATAAACGGAATAAAAAACATTTCAGATTAAATTTAGAATAGTAAAATTTTCAAGCCAAAAAGACGGATTATTTAGAAGACAGTTGAATTTTTAACCCGAAAAGTTGAATTTTCAAAAAAAAAAGATGAATTCTCAACGAGAATTGCAATAATTGATATTTCCATTAAAAAAAATTTTCTACAAAATAGTTAAATTTTCAACCAAAGAGTTGAATTAAAAAATAAATAAATTTCATACAAAATAGTCCATTTTTAGATCAAAGCGTGGAATTTTCAACAAAATAGTTGGATGTTTAACCAAGCAGTTGAATTTTCAACCGAATGGTCAAATTTTTAATCAAAAAAATTTAAACTTTTTTAAACAAAAATTAAACAGAAACTTTAAACAAAAAAAGTTGCATTTTCAATAACATGGTTGAATTTTCAGGCCAAAAAGACAAATTTTCTACAGTTGAATTTTTAACTAAAAAAATATAAATTTTCAACCAAAAATAAAAAAGTTAAATTTTCCGCAAAAAAATAATTTTAAAGCAAACAGTTGCATTTTTAACCAAAAAAGAGGACATTTCAAACCAAGAAGATTATTTTTCTACCAACAAAGACGAATTTTGAACTAATCAAGATCAATTTTCAACCAAAAATGGACAAATTACATTTTCAGCTGAAAAAATTATTTTTTAACCAACAAACAATTTTTTTAACAAAATAGTTCATTTTTTTTAAATTTTCAATCAAAGAGATGAACCTCAAACCAAGCAAATACATTTTTAATAAAGTAGTTCAACTTTACCCCAAGTAGTTGTTTTTTCAATTTAAAAAATTCGTTTTCAATAAAATAGTTAAACTTTCAACCAATATAGATGAATTTTCAACACGAAAAGTTGAATTTTCGACGAAAGAGTTGAATTTTCAACAAAATAGTTCGATTTTTAACCAAACAGTTAAATTTTCAATTTACAAAGAAGAATTTCCACCCAAATAGTCGAATTTTCAATAAAAAAAGATTAACCATCAATAAAAAACAGTTGCATTTTCAACCAAATAGTTGAATTTGCAACAAAAAAATATAAATTTTCAATAAAAAATAAGAAAGTTTAATTTTTAGCAAAAAAATTAATTTTCAAACAAACAATTGCAGTTTTAACAAAAAGGAGAGAACATTTCTACTAACCTAGATGAATTTTTAATAATCGTCAACAGAAAAGAACTGCAAAAAAAGAAATACAAATACAAGGCAATAAATTATTAAAAAGAATATTATATCAGGGCCGCCCTAAAACTTCGTTTTCAAATTCCCTAATTTTTCATTTGCCCTGACCATTAATTTTCGAAGACCAGAATTTTACTCTTGTAACATTTTTAACGTAGAATCTTTTATAAACGGAATACGAAAATTTGAGATCCAAATTTTAAAATGTATTATCCTTGACAGTTATTCAAAGTGCCTCATATAGAAATCCCCCGACTTTTGCAAGATTTTTTTCAAAATCCCTGACTTTCCGAGTCGAAATTGGAAATAGAGCCAATTTTTAAAATTTTGATTTTGGTATTTGATAAAATTATAATTTTATCAAATACCAAAATTATCTTTGTAACTTGTGGTTTGAAAATTTTCTGAGCATGTGTAGGCTTTTTCAGCATAGAAATACACGAGACAAAAAATCGACATGACCCGCAGGAATCGAAATTAGAAATACGGCAAATTTTTTAAATTCTGATTTTGGTATTGATTGAAATTATCTTTATAAATTGTGGTTTACAATTTTTCTTTGTATGTGTGGGCTCTTCAGCATACAGGGTTTGTATAAAAAGTATCGGGAAAGTCACGGAAAAATAGACTTAATATAGATATTGCTACAAAACCTTGAAATTCTCCAAAGTACATCCCTTGAGCGTCGACACACTTTTGCCAGCGGCTTTTCCACGACTCGAAGGCTCCCTCGTAGGCGGATTCCGGAAGGTCTTCAAGGGTACGCGTGCAAGCTTCTTCGACGGAACTTGGGGTCCAATGGTGGTATCCTTTGAGGGAGGATTTTTTTTGGGAATAGAAAAAAGTTTGGTTGGGCTAATTCGGGACTGTAAGAGGGTTGGGGAATCGTCGCGACGCCGGTTTACGTCAGGTAGTCGGTCACCTTGGAGCAGGTGTGGCTGGGTGGATTGTCCCCCTTACAGTCGCGACTTGGCCTCAGCAGAGTTTCTTCTATTCCCAAAAGTAAAATCCTCCCTCAAAGGACACCACCATGGGGCCCAAAGTGCTGTCAAAAAAGCTTGCACGCGCACCCTTAAGGACCTTCCGGACTCCGCCTACCAGGGAGCCTTCGAGTCGTGGAAAAGCCGCTGGCAAAAGTGTGTCGACGCTCAAGGGATGTACTTTGAAGAATTTTAAGGTTTTGTACCAACATCTGAAATGAATCTATTTTTCCGAAACTTTTCCCGATACTTTTTATACAAACCCTGTAGAAGGCAGTAGAATAAAGGCTATTGAATACCGAATTCTAAATTTTGAAAATTTGCTGTAATTCCAATTTCGATTCCTGGGTTTTGTCGATTTTTTTCATAGGGTATTTTTATGCTAAAAAATCCACACATCCTCAGAAAAAATTGTAATTCGCAAGTTATAAAGATAATTTCATTAAATATAAAACTAGAAAATTTAAAATGCGCTGTATTTCCAATTTTGATTTCTCGGCCATGGCGATTTTTTCCTAGTGCATTTTGGTCACTGGAAAGTTTTCAAGTACCCGAAAAAATTTGTTTCCTATTTACACAGGTTTTAAGAATTTTGTTCGTTAACACGTGTAAATTAAATATGAATTATCGCTTAGAAAATAACTGATTGAAGTCCGCGAAAAATTGGGAAGACTTTCTTGACCTCCAGGTATGTAAAAAATTGAAAGTAAAGCAAATTTCAAAAATCTCAAAACAATAACTTTTTAAAACCTTTTTTTGCGCAAGGGTAACCAAGCTGCATGTCCATCGATTCTACATTAATTATACTTTTTTAGGATTCCAATACGCTACTTTTTGCGTTGTATAACGATTTACAATTCCAGAAATTGTTATTTTCAACTCACCCTAATGTATAACATCAAAAAATTTCACATTCTTGGGATGAAATTCGCATCCTCCTAACATTAGTTCGCGACTTAGATTCCAATTAGGAAGCGCTCTACAGCCAAACTATCGATCCTCTGATGACCACAAGCCGGGGATGAAGCCATATTTCGGTAATAATGCCTTAATTGCTAGAGGGTTTAACTGCTAGCATGAAATTTGATAGCATTCCAAATATCTTCCGAATGGATCAGTAGAATTTCTTATCAGAAGTTATAATTAGAGATTTTATCGACTCGTATATATAGAGGGTTTAACCATTAACTCTATAGAATTAAAGGAATGTAGTTGGTAGATATGTAAGAAGTTAAGAAAAAATGGGTCACTAACTCTGAACTTGGCAAAAGTATTTCATACGTAAAATATTTTCATGTCAGCGAATCACTAAAAAACAAAAGTTAAACAGATTTGATTGTAAACAGCTGTTTGTCAGCGCAATCTAATGCTTAATACAGTACCTAGTACATTAAATGTGAAAAAATGTATGTTACTTTATTGATAATTAAAAAAAAATTATTAATTGAATGTTTATAGACGCATTAACTGCTAGGATCATTAGCGACTGTAGTATAGGGTTAATTATAAACTGTAGGGTATCTGCGGGGTAGTATACCAAGGAAGCGAAGCTTTCTCTGTAAAATCCCAGATATATTTTTTATTTGAAGTTGGATAAAAACGTTACAAACAATTTAATAATTGTAGTTTTCTATTGTTTGAAACGTTTTCATCTAACTTCAGATAAAAAATGTCTCTCGGATTTACTGTGTTCTGAAAATACATCCAGCCTCGTTTCCTGCTTTGGGAATCGAACCCGCGCCAGCGTGGCTGCGAAGGCTGCTGTATTGGAACGCAATACAATCCCGATACCATCTGAACCACGATGACTCCCTTTTTATTGATAATAATAACAGTATTATTGTATTTTACATAATATTATTAGTATTACCTGGTAATATTATTATTAATATTAAATTTAATAATAATAAATTCACGAAATAATAATAAATGAATAAATAAATAAGGAGTCATTCACAAATTACCCTCCCCCCCCCCACATCTTACTAAGATTTTATGAACTTAGGAAACCAACATACATACAAAATATATACTCTGTTAATTAAATAAACGTGCAATCTTCATGAAATTAGTTTTAGGAAATAAAATAATAACAATAAGTAGTATTTGAAGTTATTTAAGTTATTATTTAAAAGTGTGTAGTCCGAAATCAAAAAGTGTGCATTTCTAACCTAATATTTTAAAAGTATTAAAAATGAACTTTAATGTTTATTTAAACTATTACTTTTTAGCCAATAAATGATCAAAATTCCTTTTTATTTATCGCAAGCTTCACAATTTTAACCCTTTTTCAGAACTGAACTGATTATAGAACCCAATAGGAAAATGCAACTATTTATGGTTGAGAATTCATTTATTTTGTTTAAAACTCATCTTTATTGAGTTGAAAATTCATATTTTTGGGTTGAAAATTCAACCGTTTTGTTAAAAATTTGCCTTTCTGGCTTGAGAATTCAACAATTTAATTGAAATTTTTTTTTTTTTTTTTTTTGGAAAATTAATCTGATTTTGTAGAAATTTCACCTTTTTTGTTTAAAATTGCAACTTTCTAGTTAAAAAATGACTTGTTTCGGTTGAAAATTAACTTTTTGGTTAAAAATTCGTATTTGCGACTCGAAAGTTCAAAAATCTGGTAGAAAATTTAACTATTTCGTCGAAAATTGAACTACTTTATTAAAAATTCATTTTTTTAGTTGAATATTCATCATTTTACTTCAAAATTGATTACTTTGGTTGAAAATGTAACTACTTCGATGAAAATCAGTTGTTTTTTTAAAATTAATTTCTTTAACTGAAATTTTAACTAATCCATTTTTGGTTGATAATTTATCTTTTTTAGTTAAAAATGCAACTGTCTGGTAAAAAAATAATTTGTTTCGGCTAAAAATTAACTTTCTGGTTGAAAATTGGTATTTTTGCCTAGAAAACGCAACAATTTGGTAGCAAATTGAACAATCTAGAAGAAAATCTAACTTTGATCGAAAGTTGAACTACTTTGATACAGATTCAATTTTATTCAATAGATCATCATTTTAATCAAAAATTAATTTCTTTGGTTGGAAATTAGTTTTTTTGTTGTTGTTGAAAATTAATTTCTTTAACCGAAAGTTTAAATATTTAATGTTTGGTTGATAATTCATCTTTTTTAGTTGAAAATTCAACTGTTTGGTTGAAAACTCATGTATTTTGTTTAAAAAATCGTGTTTTTTGTTAGTAAATTAACCCTTTTGGATTCAAATTTAACTATTTGGTTGAACATATATGTATTTTGTTGACAATTCGTCTTCTTTGGTAAAAAAATCAATCTTCTTTTTGTTAAAAATGAAACTGTATTGACGAAAATTAATCTGTTTTAGTTGAGGATTCAAGTATTTTGTTGGAAATTCGTCTTCTTTGGTAAAAAAATTCATCTTTTTTTGTTAAAAATGAAACTGTATTGATGAAAATTAATCCGTTTTAGTTGAGGATTCAAGTATTTTGTTGAAAATTCGTCTGTTTTGGTTATGTTCAACTGTTTTTTATTTAAAATTAAAATCTTGTTTTATTTAAATATCAACTATTAAATTCTTCCTTGATAATTAGTACTTTCACGTTAAAAATTCAACCGTTTTATAGAGAATTCGTCTCTCTGATTTGGTAGAAAATTCAGCAATCTGGTAATCAACTATTTGATCGAAAGTTGAACTACTCTGTTAATTCATTTTTCAGTTGAAAATTCATCATTTTACTTAAAAATTGATTTCCTTGGCTGAACGTTCAACTACTTCATTGAAAACTCGTTTTTTTCGGTTGAAAATAAATTTTTTTAACTAAAAATTTAAGTATGCCATTTTTTGTTGAAAAAACTTTTTTAGTTGAAAATTCAACTATTTGGTTGAAAATTCATTATTTTGTTTAGAAAATCGTATTTTTTTTAGAAAACTAACCCTTTTGGTTTAAAATTTAAGTATTTGGTTGAAAATTCATCGTCTTTCGTAGAAAATTAATCTTCTTAGTGGAAAATTCAACTATTTTGTTAGAAATTTATATATTTTGTTGATAATTTATCTTTTTTAGTAGAAAATTAATCTTCTTGGTTAAACATTCATCTTTTTGTTTAAAAATTCCATTATTTGGTTGGAAATTCAACTGCTTTTTGTAGAAAGCTCGTCTTGCTGCTTTAAAAATCCAACATTTTGGATAAAACTTTTTTTTTATTGACTGAAAAATACTTCTTGATTGAAAATACAACTCTTGTTGAGAATTGGTCTTTTTGGTTTAGAAATTCTTCTCTTTTAGTAACAATTTTATCTTTTTTGGTTTAACATGCAACTGCCTGTTTGAAAATTGATATGTTTTGGTTAAGGATTTAACTATTTTTCATTTTAAAATAAAAATCTTTTTTCGGTTAAAACATCAACTATTACATTTTTTGTTGAGAAATCACCTGGTTTGTTTGAAGATTCAACTGCTCGGTTGAACTACTTTGTTAATCCATAACCCCCCCAATCGTCTTAAGTTATTTTTTAGTGACCCCCAAATAAATTCACGAAGAAAAATTTAGTCGGCCAAAATTACGTAAGATTCAAAAAAAGTGCAATTATTACTTTTTTTTCTTTGAAAACCCAGCAAGAGAAATCCGCGAATAATTATCAGCACAGCTGCTTTTAAATGTCCGGGAATATCCCGAGGACTAGATTGATTCCTCGATAAAATTGACAACCTCTGTACAATCTCGTGTTTCTGTGTAACGTATGTACGTGTGAGTTGTTAATTAGTACCATCCATTCGATTCTGGGTTTCATTTGGTTTTGGCAGCTTTCATCGATCCAATAAATAGCAAGACTCGTCTAGATTCAGTGTGTAATTGAATATTACAAGTGCAGCAAAGTACTCGATCCTACACTGTACTAAAGTGGTTTAAACTCTTGAAAACGTTCGCGGAGGGAAATATAGTTAAATTACCGTTGTTTCGAGCCTACGCCCTATACTGCCGTCCTGATGAAGAAACAATACAACTGCATTTGAGAAGAACCGAGATATTCAATAAAACGCGTTTGCATCTGTACCTTCTAACGTATGAGAGTTTTTGAAAAAAATTACTGTTCTTGGGTAAATCGGACATGCTCTATTCATTGAAACAAAAAATTCCGAATTCCAATTAGTTATATGCAAAACTGTACATATGCTAGATATTAATGCACAAAGTCGCCGAGAATCCTTACTAATAAACACATCTGCGCAGATGTGCTGCCGAATACAGGAATCAGCCTTCAAGAACCCCCGAGTTTCCTGCTGGAGAAACTACAAATTTTCCAAAAATTGATAAAGGAGTAAAATTATGGTGTAATTATTAATTAATTATTGAGTTACAATTAATTGTTAAGTTTTGCTAATACAAAAGTAATTAATTTGATATTTTGATCATTAAAATCATTGTGTGAGCACAAAATAAAACAAAAGAGTCTACAGACTTTGGTCAAATTATTAATTGTTTATTAAAACTATTTAATTTCGCTTAACAGTGTCATTAACACACCTTATGACTGACAAGCATAACAAAAAATTCTAACAATAAATAATATCCATGAAAGGAAAAGATTTTTAATATGTATGTGAATTTTACAGATTCTACTAAATTTAACTCGACATTTTTTTATATATTCCATAAATGTTAAAATAGTTTTGAATTTCATTTTTTAGTTTACTAATTCGAATTCTAAACCAAGAATTCTTTTTATAAAAAATTGTTTGTAACGAAAAACGGCTATTATTTGGAGTGGTTCGGTAGACCTAGTAAATAATTTGTTTTTTGCAAATAATCTGAGATCTGTCAGTTGAATATACATTGAGGTTAAAATTCTTCATTAAAAAAAAACTAATATCCAAAAAATCATTCCCCAAATCGATTTTGAATTGAATCTTCCCATTTTCTCCAAATATACTGAAAAATGTACTTTATATGATCATTTCTCAATTTTTTAGGTAAAATTATTGATTTTTTCTTTATATGAAAGAATTTAAGGAACTATATCACTACAAAGACTAGAGATACAAATGAATTACTTACAATAATATATTATAGAACACAACTGATATTTACTTTTAAATATATATAATCAGTACAAATAAAAGATATTTGTATTAGTACAGTAAGTTTGGAAAAATCAAAATAAGTTTGGGAAAGTCAGAATATTTTCAAACTATGTGAAATTAAAAAATACTAAGACCTAACGCTTAAATTTTCATTTTTTTAATTCATGAAATCTGAAATGAATGAATATCATTTCAAAATAACACACGGTGAGCCTCAAACAACTTTAACTTAAACTTCTTACTCAAAGTCAGTCCTTTGCAGGATTTAATTCTCTGATGTTGCCTGAATATTTCAAGTGAAAAATGAAAAAAGCGTTCGAGCCCTTTTTTGAAAATTCTTATTCTCACAAACATTTCTGTCAAACAAAAACTGGGTCTTTTGCAGAGGGTTTTGTAATCCAAATAATGCTACAAACGCCTCTATAGAGGACCCACTTTTTGTTTGACATAAAATTTGATTGAAACTTTTTTACTACATTATATCGCCGTACATATGATTAAAAATTTAAAAAAAGAATGTCGGATAATCACCATCTGAACTGTCAAAAAAAGGACTCGATCAATTTTGTCATCTGTTACTTAAATTATTCGGGCAAAATCAGCGAATTGAATGTATTTTTACAACAATATTTATAACTTTTTTACATGCTTTTTTATAACAAAATCATGCGAGTGATTTTTTTAAAAACATTGTCCAATTATCACACAATTTTAAAATCAAAAACTTCGGAATTAATTAAAAAAATAACAATTTTTCTAATATCACCAAATGGTTACGATAGTCTCTAAAAGGATAATAATGTATCAATTATATTCCAATAATGATTTCAGATAATTAATAATAATTATATTGTTAATTAACTAGAATTATTTTTTCTTGACAAATAAAAAATGCAGATGTGCTATTGAAAAGAAGGATCGGTGGCTCAAAGTTATCCTCGAATCCGGGTACTTGTGCTATTCGATTTCAGGAAATCGGACTGCAGAAAGACCGAGGATCCTCATGAGCAAAAACACATCTGCCCTACATTTTTTTAAAAAGAATTCAAGAAAATTTAGAAAGAGGTATAGACCTGAATTCAACAGTGATTATTACACGGAGAAAAATGGATGTTTGAACGTAACATCTAGATCTTCAGGGTTAACATATTTTATATTTAACTATAGGACAGCAATCTAGATGTTCAAAGTTAGGATCTGTAGATATTAAAAAGTGAGATGTTACTCTGAAACATCCAAAATGTTCAGCCTGAAATATCCGAAATATTACATGTATGGTTATGTCAACTAACGGCTGTAAATATTTGAGGAATTTACTTATTTCTGAGCATTTAAGGAATTAATTGATAACTTATTTGTGAATTTAAAACTAAACTTGAATTTTCGTACATGAACGAAAAACAGATACAGGGTATGAAATGCCGATCAGATAATACATTCAGTCTAGCTGAGGTTATATTTAATACTTTTAATTCAAAATAAAAAATAAAAACGGGGTAAGTAAGCTGAGAACGAATAAGATGTAATCTGCATTTAAAATTCTATCTATTGGAGGTTACTTAAACTCATATTTTATTATAAATTCACAAACATTTTGTCAAATCACGTGTCAAATGTTCAAAGGTGTTCGAGTCAATATAACCTCAAACTTAAGAATATTGTTCCGTCGTGTAGACAGACAAAAGTCGTTATACAATTTTAATTAAGGATAGCTAATTTTGATTCGTTGAAAATGTTCAAAAATTGTAATATTCCATAATTGTAATATCGAAATTATATAGCCGTCAAATATAGTCGTGAAATTCGAATGCGCAATGCGCATGCGTTCAGATGATTTTAACATCTGAATATGTTACAGTTTAACATAAAAATATTTTTACGCCTAACATCTCAAAAAGATAGTAGATGTTTGGCATGAATATCTGCATGTTAGGCGGAACAATCTTACCCTTTAAACATCTACATTTAAACATCCATTTTTCTCCGTGTAGCGCATGGGTTAATTTATTAAAAGAAAAGTGACTATAGTATCAAAAAGGGAAACAGCAATTTTGGGAAAAAATTTACTATAGTCGACAAATTTTTCAGGAATTTCTCTTGAAGGAGAAAAAATGTTCTTCTGGATGCTTTTCCGTATATCGCACATTTTTCGACAAGAAACACATTTGTATTTTCAGTAAAACGGCCGCCGTAACTATAATGGTATCGTCAACATTTGCGAGTTTTTCGCTTTAAAATATTTACAATGCTTTTAATTCTTTTATAAATTATTCCGTTATTTTTAAATTTTTGTAGAATTATAATTGAGAGAATGTTTCAAAATATGTCTTTCTTCATAAGTGTGAAGAACATGAAGACCGAGGGTTTCAAAAAATAGATTATCCCAGTAAAAAGTACGAGAGACTTTTTCTAAAAGCATACTACTTCTTGTGAATTATTGTTAACCAAAAAAAGTTCCTATTACGTGCTCACATATACACTGAAAAAAAATTTACTTGATTCAAGGAAATGCGTTTCTTTGGGTTTTTTTTTCTTTCGACCAAGGAATTGTTTACTTCAGTTAAGTTAATATTGTTTAGATGCAAAAGATTCACGCATTAATTCAAGGAAATGAGTTCTTTGGTGAAATTTCTCTAATATAAGCAAATATTTCTTCGCATTAAATGCCAAAAATATCAAGTCAAAGAAATGATTTCCTAGAAGGTAGGAACCTACACTCAGAAAAAGATCTGTTTGAATCAAATATATTATGTTTGAATCAAACATATTCTTTCTTTGTTATACAGTCAAACATATATATGTTTGATTCAAACAAATTTTTTGGTTGACTACACGGAAAAAATTTATCCGTAAAAAAGTCACGAACTAGTAGCTAGGTCTCGGATATGAGAAAAATTCCTCGGATATTTATGTATTTTCGTAAATAACCTGCGAACTTTGAGAAAGATTGACGAACTCGATGTGAAAATTCTAAAACGGTTCATCACTTTTTTTTTACGTGAATAATTACAAAAATATTACGAGTGATTGGGAAAAGATTCTCAGAGCACTCACGAGCTTGCCCGACAAATCTGGGAACTCGACCTAAGTCTCCCTGTACGTGGCCCACGCACACACGCGCGGTGCGTGTGTGCGCTCGTATGTGTGCCTCGAGCTCGTCGGATGAGTGGCTAGAAGTTTTATAATACCTATTTTGTTTGGCCTCGATGGCTGCGCGTGTTTACGCACTCCTGGTTTATGTTTAGAAACTGGTGAGTCAGCAGTGTTTGAGGTTCGAATCTTCTGAGTTGCGAATTTATAAATTAATATAAAATTAAATCGCACAAATAAAATTTTTCCTCTTTTTATTTCAGTCTGAAATTTTCAGGAACTGTTCGTAGGAAATTCGAACTGTACGTAAGAAACTTCGAAATTTATCCATATATTTCTCATAGAAATAAGGATTTAATGTTTCATTTTTTTATCTCGTATCCGAGACCTAGCTACAAGTTCGTGACTTCTTCACGGATAAATTTTTTCCGTGTATATATTTTTCATTTGAATATATATTTTGTTTGAATGAAAGAAACCTCTTGTTTAAATTAAACATTTCTTTATGTTAAATTAATCGCAGATTTTGTTCGATTTAAATAAATTTTGATTTTGATTTAAAAAAGGAATGTGTTGCTTTCAATAAAATTATTTGCTTGTTTCAATATCAAACGTTTTGTTATAGCGGGTATTTGGAGCATGCGTGCTGTATTATTATTTATATTGCATTTATATATTGCATTTATTTATTTAATTGAGCCTTAAATCTTTTTCATAGGGTTAAAAATATAGCAAGAAAATAACTTTTCTTCAAAATTTTCGAATAAATCGCTGGGTAGGTCCCAGGTTCCGAGAAATTTTCGCAATACAAACACTTCCATTTCTCTTGCAGATGTCTGAATTTACGCGAAAATAAAACTGGCGACGGTCTGGAATTGGTGGAAAACCAACCCTTTTCCAGCTGGCCCAATTAAACTTCCAAATTTTCAAGGCTTCGCTTAGCTTACACATTCCGAGCAAACACGCTGATACATTCAACGATTCACCACGATTTTGAATGTCTAAAGCTAAGTGGCACTGCACTGCCCGGAAACTAACGCGGATGAATGAAGAACTATTATTTTTTTGAATCAAATAAATACGTTCTTTAGTCCAATGAAATCGATTCCTTGAACGGGATAAATATGTTTTAGAATCGAATAATTCATACATCATTGTATGGATAAATCGATATTCGTTCAATTGAAAAAAAAAATTATTTAACACTATAAGTTGATATAATTGTTGCAACGAAATAATGACTTAAATTGAAGAAATACTTATTCAAGATAAATGAATATTTATTCAGTTAAACAAATATTTATTGCATTCTAACAATTATCATAATCAACACAATTAGAAAATTGTTTGAGTGTAAATAATATTCTTTCAATACAAATGTATATTCAATAAATTGAAAGAAATATCTATTGCAAGCTAAAAGTTGATATAATAATTGCAACGAAATAATTACTTAAATTGAAGAAATATTAATTGAAGATAAATGAATATTCATTCAATTAAATAAATATTTATTGCATTCTAACAATTATTGTAATAAACACAGTACAAGTATTATTTAAATTTAAAAAAGATTCTTTTAATATAAAGGTATATTCACTAAACTGAACAAAATATTTATTTCATGCCAGAAGTCGACATAATCATATCGCAATCAGATAATTACTTGAATTGAAGAAAGATTCTTTTGAGATAAAGGAATATTACATCCAATTCAACAAATATTTACTGCATTGTAACAATTATCATTGTCAACACAACGCAAACATTATTCAAATGTAAAAAATATTCTTTTAATATAAATGTATATTCATGAAACTGAACAAAAATATTTATTCCATGCCAGAAGTCGACATAATCATCGCAATGAAATAATTATTTTTGTTTAAAAAATGTTTAAAAAATTAAACGTTGATTCATTCGAATAAAAGAAATCTTCGTTCGAATAAGTAATTTTCTATTAATCAATTTTACAGAAAAAATAATTATCCAATTCCCATACCTCACCGACATTTTGTTGCCAACTCTTGTCAACTGGCAATAAGACAACGAGTCGAACTTTGGAAAATAAAATAATACCCAGTAAGGGACGTTTATCTTGCCCCAAATCTTTATTTTCAATTATGAAGATTTATAAGACAATTTTAAAAATTATAAAAAATATTGCAATATAGCTTTTAGTAAAAATTGTTATCACAGAAAATTTAAGTTTGCATTTTAAGTTCAGTTACAAGAAATTAAATCTTTCTCATGAATAAAATTAATTTTGAAAATTACGTTTCCCATCATGAAAATTGTCTCTATAAAGTGACTAAAATATTTGATAACTTATGTAAAAGTTTACAGTTCGCATCAAATATGAATTACTAGGTTGAAATACTGTTGACTACTCTCTCAGAAATATTAGGAAAAAAGTGTAAATAATAACATTTTCTTGGGTTTATATACCCTCCAATATAATCGATTTTTTTTTACAAAACTGTGCTTTTTTTCTTTTATTCTGCCAAGATCTGAACTTTGAACAAATAATTTTAAATCGAGAACTCGTTTATAAATTTAGTGTTCAAGTATAAGAAATTTTTGAATGTTTGAAAATTATTTCTCCTAAGTTCAGACTTTTAATTTCAAGGTATTTTCTTTAAAACCAGAATTATTATATTGTATACTTTTTACTCTATAACACTGAGAAAACGATTTTTTTGATTCAAACAAAAAGATTTGTTTGAATACATTTTTTTGATTCAACACACGTTCTTTATTTCAATTAACAAAACATTTATTTAATTTCAATATATGGAAGATATTAAAACTCATTAAATAAAACAAATTATTTGTTTGATACGATTTGTTTGATTCAAATAAACGATTTCATTAAGTCAAACCAAAATTTTGTTCAAACGTTTTATACTTAAATTAAAGAACGCATTTATTTGATTCAAACAAATAATAGTTCTTCATTCATCCGCATTAGTTTCGGGGCACTGCAGTGCCACTTAGCTTTAGACATTCAAAATGGTGGTGAATCGTTGAATGTATCAGCGTGTTTGCTCGGAATGTGTAAGATAAGCGAAGCCTTGAAAATTTGGAAGTTTCATTGGGCCAGCTGGAAAAGGGTTGGTTTTCCACCAATTCCAGACCGTCGCCAGTTTTATTTTCGCGTAAATTCAGACATCTGTAAGAGAAATGGAAGTGTTTGTATTGCGAAAATTGCTCGAAACCTGGGACCTACCCAGCGATTTATTCGAAAATTTGGAAGAAAAGTTATTTTCTTGCTATATTTTTAACCCTATGAAAAAGATTTAAGGCTTAATTGAATAAATAAATGCAATATATAAATGCAATATGAATAATAATACAGCACGCATGCTCCAAATACCAGCTTTAACAAAACGTTTGATATTGAAACAAGCAAATAATTTTATTGAAAGCAACAAATTCCTTTTTTAAATCAAAATAAAAATTTATTTAAATCGAACAAAATCTGCGATGAATTTAACATAAAGAAATGTTTAATTTAAACAAGAGGTTTCTTTCATTCAAACAAAATATATATTCAAATCAAAAATATATAGTCAACCAAAAAATTTGTTTGAATCAAACATACATATGTTTGACTGCATAACAAAGAAAGAATATGTTTGATTCAAACATAATATATTTGATTCAAACAGATCTTTTTCTCAGTGAATCTTCATACTGTTTAAATGAATCCGCATTTGAGCAATAACACGTGTTTGCTGATAATATGAGCTTGACCTTAAAAAATGTACCACATCAAAATCACATTATAATTTATAGGGCATTTAATTTAAAGCCCGCCATTATAGTCCACTCTCCCCTAATTATTATACAATATTTCAGTGACAAATGTCACAAAAATATGCCGGCTTAAGTAAGAAAATTAAATATAACTCGGGCCACCAAAAATTTTTGGTCTGGCACTTGTCGTTTCTCACAAGCGGTAAGAATTTTCTTGGTTAGTATATAAGGACCATTTCGACCGATACCCTCAGCGTGCGATATTGTGCGTTACACTGAAAAAAAGAATTTTTGGAACCAAGAAAATGCATTTACTTGAATCTTATTTCTTAGCATCAAAAAAATATTCTTTAATAGTAGTAATTTTTATTTAAACCAGCCACATATCTTTTGCTAATTTCAAGAAATGAATTTTTTGGCTATATTTTCTTGATTCAAACAAATATTTCTTATATTCAAGAAAACCATTTCTTTGATTCCAAAGTTCTAGATTCGTTGAAATCTGATTAGTCGTTCAAAGAAATATTTATTTGATTCAATGAGTTCGATTCTTTTAATTGATTCGGACGCATTTGAATCAATTCATTGTGCATATTTGAATCAAGCCTTTAAGTTTATTCAAATCAAAGCAATAATGATTTAATTCAAAATAATATTAATTAAATTAAAAATATATTTATTTGTTACAAAGAGTTCATGCATTTATACCAATGAAGCATTTATTTAGATGAACAAGGTATTGGGTTTACATAAATATTTATTTTTTCAGTTGAAGGAAATGTTTGATTTGCTTACTAGAATTAAATTATTCATAACAAATAAACATTTATTCCAATGAAGTAATTATTTTTTCAAGTCAAACATTCAATAATTTGGCATAATTTGTTTCAATTGAATACTTCTTTAGATTAAAGAAATATGTTGTTAAATTCAATATCCATGTTTTTGATTTGAAGAAATATTTCTTTGGCATTTATGGTGAGGGTTAAATACGGCTTTCAGCCTTATAATTTCCATGTTGCGACAGCGTCGTGGTCATCGTTGTGGATTTGACACTCGACGGACCCAAGTTCGATTCCTGCTGGAGGTGGATTTTTCATCAAATTTTTCTGTTTCAGGTTCATCAAGATTGTAAATTATATTCGTGATGCGTTGTTTATATTAAATATGTATAATAATAACAATGTTAATTATAATTTAAGCTGAAAGAATCCATTTGTTTATTTAGGAAAATATGTACTACAGTTGAAGTACGAACTACTTTATTGCACTCGCGCATGGTTTAGGCCAAAGAAATATTTGTTTGAATCAGTGCGATATTTTTTTGCTTCAAATACTCAAAAATTTGATGCGCAGAAATAGTTTTGTGAGCCTATAAAATATTTTCTTGGCTTTAAAATATATTTATTTCCATCAATTCACATATTCTCATCTCAAAGAAATATGCATTCCCATTCATGGCACATTCATTTGGAACAATGAGTCATTTATTTGGTTTAAAATGTATATTTTTGTCTTTAATTAATATTTCTTTGATTTAAAGAAATATTTCCCTCCGATCAATAGGTCGTATTTTTGAATTACAGTACACTTCATTGAAACACGAAATCAAATCTGTCAATTAAAAAAACGTTTATTTTATCCGATCGACAATACTTTCAATTAAGAAAATATTTCTTAGAATTGAAATTGTATTCGATCATATCAACTGACTGATTTTTAAATCCAAATATCTAATTTCATTCAGTTAAAGACATCGTCCATTCGCTCAAATAATATTTCAGAGGCTGAAGTAATTATTTATTTGTTTCAATAATTTCTTATTTTTCATACAATTAAACGATTTCTTTGAATTGAAGAAATACATGATTGGACGTATTCAGTACGACCATTTCTTTGAATCAAAGAAATTTTTTTTGATTCAAAAACTTTTTTTTTCAGTGTAGCTAAAAAGTAAGTAAACACGTAAAACTTTAGACTCAACCTATTTGTATTAAAAAAGGAGAAATTTTCTCTTGCCACATATAGTTTTCTTTGAAATTTAATAATCTTCAGTCGGAAAAAAGTTTCAATAAAATCGGATGAAATTGAATAAGTTATAGACTTCTTTCTCCCGAGGATATACATGTTGTGCATTGTAAATAAAATGTATACCCCACTGCGACTTTTGACCCAGTTTTTCTCAAAAACCTGACGTGATTGAAACTGTTTGACAAAGAATTCATAACCTACAAGAAGAAACCTATTCAAATAAACTATGCTTGTCTGAGCACAAAATCAGTCTTCGGCAATGTCGTCGATGGGTGTTTTCAGTTCCAATATGGCTGACCGATCAGCTGGATAGCTGAAGGAACAAAAATAATACCAAGTGTATGGGGCTCAACTTTATTTTTTGTTTAATCTTCGTAAAAAATAATTCCTAATCGTAACTCTATTTGGAAATTAGGTTATATTTTTGAAGCGCCATCTAATAAAATAATAAATGCAGTTGGCATTATTGTCCCTCCAGCTATCAGTCGCCATATTGGTTTGACGTCAAAATTGAAAATGCCTAATTGTCTGTGGCCATCCTGATTGGTGCATCCGGAGACCAATCAGAATCGGAGTAAACTTTGTCTCAACTTTGTTTCGAGCCTCTGAATTTCACCAATAGGGTGCGTACTGCATAAGAATCCCCCAAACGAAATCATTCATTGACGGCATAAGAAAGGGTCGGAGATGACCATTGGCATACAATACTCAATTGTTCTATATCCATATAAACAATTTTTGCTTGGGTTAACCAAAAAACCTGCCTAAGATAATTCAAAAATAATGAAATCTTTTCATAATGTAGTCTTGACTCTTGGTCCGTGATTTCACCACGAGTGCAATATAATTTCCATATATTCAATTGATCAGGCACCTACATAGTGGAGAAAAAGACAGTATTTTTGAACAAGTTAGTCCAGAGTTTAAAATATTGTTCCGATTTGTATTTTTTGTCGTAACAATAGCTGATTACTTTTAAAATCATTATTCGTTTTATTATTTCTTTTTTATTAAATTTATTTTACAATTAAGTACGGAAACATCAAATTCAAAATGTAGTTATCCCACCAACTTTAGTTAGAAATTTTTTCCTGCAGACATTTGTAAGTTGATGTAACTATTCACAATGTTAAAACAATATTTTGAAACTTATATTAAACAAATAAATTCTGTCCATAAAAAATTTGTATTCCTAAACTAATTGGTCCGAAAATAGAAAAGAAGTTCAAAATGTACACTGAGAAAAATGGATTATACCGCTTGTGATCCTGGATTTTTAAATTTAGGACAGCAATCTATAGATATTAAGCCGTACAATCTGGATGTTTATTTTGTAAATCCTGGATCATAAAACTTAATATCTACATTTTATCGCTTAATATCTATGGTTTACTGTCCAAAATCTTTAAATCAGAGATCATAAATGGTAAATGGTAATCTTGAAACATTTTTAATATATAACCTTTTATAAATAGAATAAAATAACTTTAAAATACAAATTTTTTATTGAAACCGTAAAAGTAACTAATTTCGAACCAAAAAAGTGGCTGAAAGTGCCTAATGGTTTTTTTAATTCAAAAAGAATTCAAATGAATTGCAAAAAAAAATCAAAAAATTGCATTTATTTCAATAAAATTGGAGTGAATTTAGAGGAATTTGAGGGAAATGAGAATAATTAGATAAAATTCATAAAAATTCAAGGTGAATTAAAAAAACATCAAGTGAATTGAGAACAATTCAAAAGTAGGTAAAAATTAATTGAATTCAATAAGTTTGAAATGAGTTTACGAAAAATCCAGGAAATTCAAAAGAAATAATATGATCAAATGTTTAAGAATTCAAGGTGAGTTTAAAAGAGTTTAAGACGAATTAAACAAAAACCAAACAAGTTTCAAAAAAATGAGTGAATTGAGTGAATTAAGAAAATTGTAAGTGAATTAAAAAAATGCAGGAGAATTGAAAAGAATTCAGGACAAATTAATAAGAATTCAGGGCGAATTCCAAATGAATTGCAAAAAATATTTTAAAATCTCTTCAAATCTTGGAAACCCTGCGAAATCCCGCATTTCTTGCGAGGAAATTCTTTGAAATCCTGGAAAATTTATTAAAATGCCTTGAGAGCTTTCAAAATCTATTAAAATAATTGAAATCATCGGAAATTTTATAAAATCCCTTGGAACATTTTTAAACATCTGAAAACCTAATAGGTCCTGTAAAATTGTTCCACATAATCCGAAATTCTAGGAAATTCTTTACAACAGCATGCAAAATTTCAAATTCCTTAAAATCATTAAAATCCTTGGAAACACCATCAAATTTTTTTAATCTCTTGAAAATTCTTCGGAATCCTTGAAAATACCCTAAAATATTGAAAATCCTTTGAAATCTCTTGAAATACCTTAAAAAAATTTAAGCGCTTGAAAATTCTTTGGAATATTTTAAAATATTTCAAATCCCTTCAAATTATTGGGCTCAAATAAAAATCCCTTAGAATCTTTTGTAAAATTTCCTTTGAAATCTTTTGGAATCCCTTGACAATTTTTAAAGCTCTTGAAAATGCCTTTGAATCTTTTAACATATCCTGAAATATTTAAAATCCTTAAAAATCATTTGAAATCCGTTCAAATGATTGAAATCTGTTCAAAAGTTTAGAAATCTTTTAAAATACCATAAAATATTTCAAAAGGATTCAAGAAAATTCAAAGATAGGTACAGACCTGAATTTAATAGTGGTTTAATTTATTTAAAGAAAAGTGACTATAGTGACTATCTTAAAAAAGTGACTCAAAAGTGATTTGCGAACAAAAGTGACTAAAAGTGACTATATGGCAGTCCTGATTATTATTATTGACAGTTACTTAAAGTGCTTCTTACAGAAATTCCTTGACTTTTGCCATTCCTTTTTCAAAATCCCTGACTTTTCCCTGATTTCCAGGTTTTCCTGACCTGCGAACACCTTGCCATCCTCGGTGACATTCACAGTTTCACTTAATCAGAACTTCAAAATTTTCTAAAACATTTCCTGTTGATCCTCGGACGATGGAAATTTCCCATCTCTCAGGAAAATAACTGTGTGAAATACGAAGAAACCTATTGCGAGGTAAAAAAAATAATTAAGGAAAAAGCTCTTCCAATTTATAGGCCACCCTCGATGAAATTCACATGTTCAATCAAACAGAAACTCAAATCAGAAAATAAAACAACAATTTTTGGAAACATTTATTTTTCTGGTAATACTAAAAAATCGGTTCAAAACGTTGAAAAATTTAGCGGGAATTTCTTCTTGAAGGAGAAAAAATTTTCTTTTGGATCCTTTCCCGTCTATCGCACATTTTTCGGCAAGAAACACAAATTTTGTATTTTCAGTAAACCGGCCGCCCTAACTATAATGGTACAGTCAACATTGGAGAGTTTTTCGCTTTATTATTTACAATTTTTCAATTTTTAAAATAAATTATTCCGTTATTTCTGGATTTGTTTAGGCTTGAATTAAGAGAATGTTTTAAAATATGTCTTTATTTATATAATTGTGAAGATCACGAAGACCGGGAGTTTCAAAAAATGTATTATCACAGTACGAAGTATGAGAGACTTTTTCTAAAATCATACTAATTATTGTGAATTATTGTTAATAAAAAAAAATTACAAAGAAAGATAATGAAAAATGTCTTTTTCTGAAAATTATTATTACTAACACTTTAAGGCCAAGGGGAAAACCATTACGTGCTCACATATAGCTAAAAAGTAAGTGAACACGTAAAACTTTAGACTCAACCTATTTGTATTAAGAAAAGGAGAAATTTTCTCTTGCTACATATACTTTTCTTTGAAATTTAATAATCTTTAGTCTGAAAAAAGTTTCAATCAAATCGGATGAAATTGAATAAGCGGTAGCCATCTTTCTCCCGAGGATGTACATGTTGTGCATTGTTAATACAATTTATACCCCACTGCAACTTTTGACCCAGTTTTTCTCAAAAACCTTACGTGACTGAAAATTTTTGACAAAGAATTCATAATCTACAAGAAGAAACCTATTGAAATAAACTATGCTTGTCCGAGCACAAAATCAGTCTTCGACAATGTCGTCGATGGATGTTTTCAGTTCCAATATGGCCGACCGATCAGCTGGATAGCTGAAGGAACAAAAATAATACCAAGTGTATGGGGTTCAACTTTATTTTTTGTTTAATCTTCGTAAACAATAATTTCTCATCATAAGCGTATTTGGAAATTAGGTTATATTTTTGAAGCGCCATCTAATGAAATAATAAATGAAGTTGGTATTATTGTCCCTCCAGCTATCAGTCGCCATATTGGTTTGACGTCAAAAGTGAAAATGCCTAATTGTCTGTGGCCATCCTGATTGGCACATCCGGAGACCAATCAAAATCGGAGGAAAATTTGTCTCAACTTTGTTTCGAGCTTCTGAATTTCACCAATAGGGTGCGTACTGCATAAGAATCCCACAAACGAAATCATTCATTGACGGCATAAGAAAGGGTCGAAGATAACCATTGGCATACAATACTCAATTGTTCTATATCCATATAAACAATTTTTGCTTGGGTTAACCAAAAAACCTGCCTAAGATAATTCAAAAATAATTAAATCTTTTCATAATGTAGTCTTGACCCGTGATTTTACTCCGGTCAGGCACCTACATACTGGAGCAAAATATAGTGTTCAATAGTGTTTTTGAAGAAGTTAGTCCACGCGGAGAAAAATGGAAGTTCAATAGTAGATGTTCAAAGTATAAAATAGTACCGCCGAACATATTGCTATTAACACGTAACATCTATTTGCTTTTTGAGATGGTAGGCTTAAATATATTTCTATGTTAAACTGAATGTGCATGAAGTTATAAAAGTTCAAACGACCGAAATTTTTACTGATATCTTTTTAAACTAGAAAAAGTGCTAAATTGTTTATTCATTTATATTGGAAATAATAAATGATTAGAAGAAAATTATAATGCCTATTTTAAATTGTAGCTGGAACAATATTTCTGGATAAAATAGAATTGGGAGGAAATATTTCGTTCATTTGAACGTTCAGTTTGATGAAGTTTACAGTCAATGTCGTTCGATGTAATTTCGTGTCGTATGTGAACTTGTGGAAAACTGATGATTGCTGCTATGTTGTTTACAAATATTAATAATAATTCTGTAAATTGTTTGGATATTGAAAAATGGTTCATGAAAGTGCTGTTTCTTCTTCAAAGAATTCCTCGCGGTAAGAACGCTCTGCATGGCATATCTTTAACATTAAATATGTTAACCTGAAACATCTACATGATAAGGGTAAACATCCATTTTTCTCCGTGCAGAACATGAAATATTGTTCCGATTTGTATTTTTTGTGGTACCAATTGCTAACTGTTTTTAAAATCATTTTTCTTTTTATCATTTCTTTTTTATTAAATTTCTTTTATAATTTAGTACGGAGACATCAAATTCAACAAAAAACAAATGATAGTTAGGAAAATGTTTCTGAAAACTTTTGTAAGTTGATGTAATTATTTTATAATTTTGATTTACCTATGTAACTACTCACGTTGTTCAAACAAAAATTCGAAAGTTATATCAAACAAATTTTTGTTATAGAAAATTTGGATTACTAAACTAATTGGCCCAACAATATAAAAGAAGTTCAAAATGTACATAGATATTGATCCGTGCAATATGAATGTTTATTTTTTAAATCCTGGATCATAAAACTTAATATCTAGATTTTATGACTTCATATCTATAAATTGCTGTCCAACATCATAAAATCAAACTTCATTTTAAAAATTGCCTTACTTTTCTCTGATTTTTCCCTGATTATTTTTTCATTTTCACTGACCATTAATATATATATATATATATATGTATACGGACAAAAATTCTAATCTTGTAATATTTTTAATATAGAATCTTTTAAAAATGGAGTAAAACAAATTTAAATTTTTAATTGAAACCGAAATACCTAAAAAGCTTTCAAGATGAATCATACAAAAACTAAAATTTTGTTTGAAAAAAAATCCATTGAGTTGAGTCAATTTAGAAAATAGCAAGCGAATTAAAAAAATTCAGGACAATTCCAAAGAATTCACAAGAATTTGAAAGAGTTTAGGATAAATTAATAAGAATTCAGGGTGAATTCCAAATAAATATAAATGAATTGCAACAAATATTTTCAAATTTTTGAAACCCTGCGAAATCTCTCACTTTTTGTGATTAAATTCTTTGAAATCCAATATGATAATTAATATGATATTTCCTGAAATCCTGGAAAATTTATGAAAATACCTTAAGAGCTTTTAAAATCTCTTGAAATTATTGAAATCAAATAAAAATTATTTGTAATCTTTTAAATTTTCCCTAAAATATTTCAAATCCTTTGAAATATTTTGAAATACACTCAAGCTTCTTAAAGTTTTGAAAATGTCTTGAAATATTTTTAAATACCAAAAATACTTCAAATCCCATTAAATTACTGATGAATCTCTTGACATTTTTTAAAGCTCTTGAAAATTCTCTAGAATTTTTAAAAATACCTTAAAACCTTTAAATCCCTTAAAATCCTTGAAATCCTCGGAAACATAAAAAACCTTTAGGTCCTATAAAATTGTTCCACAACTTCTGAAACTCGACGAAATTCTCTAAAAATCCGTGTAAACTTTTTTAACCCCTCAAAATCGTTCAAATCCTTGGAAATTCCTTGAATTTTTTTTTACCTTTTGAAAATGTCTGGGAATCTTTTAAAATACTTTGAAATCTTTTGAAATCCCTTGAAACTTTCTAAAGCTCTCGACACTTTTTAAAGCTCTTAAAAATCCCTTGCAACTTTTTAACATACCATAAAATCTTTAAAATCTTTTGGAATACCTTCAAATTATTGAAATCTATCAAAAATTCCTTGGAATATTTTTAAATACTCTAAAATATTTCAAATTCTTTATAATATTTTGAAATCCCTTGAAACTTTTTAAAGCTGTCGATACTTTTTGAAGCTCTTCAAATTCCTTAGAATTTTAAAGAATAACCTAAAATCTTAAAAATCCGTTCAAATTATTGAAATTATTTATTGAAAGAAGTCACTATCGTCACTTTGCATTTAAAAAAGTCACTATAATGACTTTATCTTTAAAAACTGACTATAGTTACTTTATCATTAAAAAATGACTAAAAAGTGGTTTGAGAAAAAAAATGACTACAAGTGACGGCGGGGCAGTCCTGATTATTTTTGATAGTTACACTGTTAGAAAAACCTCTACTGAATTTAGTATACATGTAATGGAAGCAAAAATGCATAACATGAAATTAAATTTAGTATACCAGCGTACAGTAAATTTAGTATATTCATACTGAATTTAGTATACAAGTATATCAAATTTAGTATACGCGTGTACTAAATTCAGTATAAATATACTAAATTTACTGTACGCTGGAATACTAAATTTAATTTTATGTTGTGCATTTTTGCTTCCATTACATTATACTAAATTTAGTAGAGATTTTTCTAACAGTGTACTTGAAGTGCTTCTTTCAGAAATTTCCTGATTTTTCGTTTTTTTCAAAATCGCTGACTTTTTCCCTGAGTTTTCTCTGCGTTCCAGGGTTTTCCTGACCTGCGGCCACCCTGCATTTTTCTCAGTTTACCTAAAAATTGATTTCCAGATACTGAGTGACACAAGATCGGAAATCGAGAAGCGATCATCTTTACTAACTCTGCGAACAAAAGGCTCGTATTCGCGATCATAAAAACCGAGCTCATGCTATAAATCTTCATGGCGCTGCAGAAACTTAATTTAATAACATCAAGGGAAGGAGTGCATAATGGGGCGGTTGGATGTCAATTATAGGGCGGGCGCCGAGAGTCTGGAGTTTTCAGGGTTGATTTCTTCGACGCAATTTCGTTTCGTTTCTTAATTCCTCTTTCGCAAAGGGAGACTTGGGATTAAGTTATCGATAAGAACAAAAAGTCGAAGAAGTGGTGGAATATTAAAGATCGACTTTACGTGCCATTGCACGCAAAAGGAAATGTAATGAGCAAAAAGAATAACAACTGCGAATAGAAGGAAGACATGAATATCTATTGATCCAAAAATCATCGGAAATATCTAGATTCAAAAGACCTTTTCGGAAAATTATCTAGATATAGTATCCACTAAATGAAAGATTATTCGGCCATGAAAACTGCGAGATCGTTACCTTGTAAGTTATTGGGTAATTAATAATTCATTCCCGACATTAAACCTAGCCAGCGAGAGAATGATCCCTATGTATACTTTAATGTGAAACTCAACATTTCGATTTGTGATAAGATTATACTACCCACCGCTTCACCAATCCAATCACTTCCACCATATCCATTATATGTATATCTCTTCATCACAGCCCTATTGATTTAATATTAATATTATTATTTTATTTGTAGATTAAATCAAATCCAAAATTTAAAAAAATTTACTATTCAGGGTAATCGAAAAATATTATTTTCAAAATTCCTTGACTTTTCCAAGACCAAATTTTCAATTTCCTTGGCAATTAATATTCAAAGACCAGAATTTTAAGCCTCTAACATTTTTAACACAGAATCCTTTATAAACAGAATAAAACAATTTCAGACAAAAATTTAAAAATTTATTTTCTACCGTAAAAGGTAAACTTTCAATCCAAAAGAACGAATTTTTAACAAAACACTTGAATTTTCGAAAAAAAAGATGAATTTTTAACAAAACAGTTAAATTTTCAACAAAACAGTTGAATTCTTAATCAAATTGTTCGATTTTCAGCCTACGTAAATAAATTGTCAACCATAAAAGATTAAACTTAAAGAAAAAACAGTTGCATTTTCAACCAAATAATTGAATTTTTAGAAGACAGTTGAATTTAAACCAAAAAAAATGAATTTCCAATCCAAAAAGACCAAATCGCTGTCCAAATAGACGAATTTAAAAAAAACAGTTCAATTTTCGACAAAAAAAAAGATAACTTTTAAACTAAAAACTTTGAATTTTCAATAAAATAGACGCATTTTTAATGAAACACTTGAATTTTCTATCTACTAAGATGAAGCTTCAACCGAATAGTCAAATTTTCAAACAAGAAGGTTTAAACTTCAACCAAAAACAGTTGCATTTTCAATCCAATAAGTTGAATTTTCAACAAAAAAATTAATTATTAACCAAACAGTTGCATTTTCAATCAAATTGTTGAACTTCAAAGCAAAAGAGACCATTTTTCAACAAAATAGATGGTTTTTTAACCAAATAGTTGAATTTTCATCTTAGAAAGAGGAACATTCACAAAAAATGTATTAGTTGATATTTCAACCAAGAAAGATACAATTTCTACCAAAAGAAATGAATTTTAAAACGCAAAAGACGAATTCTAAACTAAAACAAACAAAAAAAACAATATATTAATAATAATAAAAGATTTAAAACAAAATAGTCCAATTTTCAATAAAAAAGATGAATTTTCAACTAAAATGATGAATCTTCCGACTGAGGACAAATTTTTTAAAAAATAAATATTTTTCAGTCAAGAGGGAAAAAAAGTTCATTGAAATTGTTGATATTTCAGGCCAAAAGACGTTTTTTCTGTAAAACAATTGTACGAAAACAATCTACGAAAAAAAGAAGATTTTTCAACAAAAAATGGAAACTTAAATTATCAGTTAAAACATTTAATTTTAAACAAAAAAAAATGAATTTTCAACCAAAATAGTTGAATTTTTAACAAAAAAGAAAAAACTTACATCGTCAGTTCAAAAAAATTAATGTAAACAAAAAACGAATTTTCAACCAAATAAGAGATGACTCTTCAACCAAAAAAATTATTTTTTAACAAAACAGTTCAACCTTCACCCAAGTATTTAACGTGATTTGAAAAGATCGATTTTCAACTAAAATGATGGATCTTCAACTGGAATAGTTGAATTTTCAGATAAAAAAATTAATCTTCAACAACAACAAAAAACAATTATTTTTCAAGCAGAGATGAATTTTCAACTAAAATCGTGAATCTTCAACAACATTTTTTTTAACAAAGTGGTTCAACCTTTAAACAAGTAGTTCAATTTTCAATACAAAAATATTTTAATTTTCAATCAAAAACAGTTGAAATCGACGAAAAAAGACGACTTTTCAAAAAAATCGTTGAATACTTAACCAAAGAAGATTAATTTTCAACCAAACAGTTGCATTTGTATAAAAAAAAAAGATGAAATTTCTACTGAAACAGATTAATTTTTAAACCAAAAAAACGAATTTTCCAAAAAATAGTTGAATTTTCAACCACGAAATATTTTAGTTGAATTTTAAACGCTAAAATACAAGTTATCAACCAAAGTTAACTTTCTACCAAAATACTTGAATTTTCAACCAAATAATTAAATTTATAACTAAAAATATAATCATCAGGAGGAAACAACTGAAAAAAAAGAAATATAAATTGGGATCCGCTGCACTGCAATGCGACATCTATTTTTGCAATGCGGCCAAAATGTGAATTCGCGAAACCAGGTAGAATTTTTAAGATTCATTTTAATTTATGCTAAAAAAAATTTTTGTTATTGTTTTGCATCGTTTGAAACAATAAGTGAATCAAAAAATTACGATTTATCGGAAACTAAGTGTTAGTGTGGAATTTTCATCGTATAAAGTAAAAAAAACACGTTGAACGTTAAAACTGTTTTTCTCAACAAAAAAAAACAAGAAAAAAAAACCAATTAATTCAGCATGTTATATAAGTTTCAAGACATTATAAGCTTCAATTAACTTATCTTAACACAAAAATGAACTTAACATAATTTTTTTATTAATTTACACATAAAATATTTACTTTATAAAAAATTATAACCTAAAAGTTAGGTTAGAATTCGTATTTCATTTCTGATTGTCTATAATTCATATTTTTGCATATTTTGAATCCAATTTTTTGCTATGTGCATTAATTAAAGTTCATTAGAGCTTATAGTGTATTGAAATTTATATTACATTGTAAAAAATTGTTTTCTTGGCAAAAACAGTTTTAACAGGAAACGTGTTTTTTTCACTGTATACGATGAAAATTCCATATGCAACACTTTGTTTCAGGTAAATCTTTATTTTTTGTATCCACTGATTATTTTAAACTAGTAAAAACAATAATAAAATGACTTTAAAAAAAATTTATTTTCAAAATTCCCTGATTTTTCCCTGATTAATCTTTTATTTTCCCTGACCTTAATATTCAAAGACCAGAATCTGAATCTGGTAAAATATTTAACATAGAATCTTTTATAAACGGAATAAACCAATTTAAAATGCGACTACTTAACCATTCTTATCTTTTGGATGCATGTCACATATTTGTTCTTCCAAAAATAAAATCCTATTGATATAAAGTTTTCTCAGTATTAGTCTTTTATTATCAAGAAATATCATGACTGCATAATGTCCTCTTATAGTCTCTTCATCATTAAAACAACTTTCATTGACAATATTATGTCAAGCACAGCTGTCCAAGTAGTGAGGAAGATAAAGCAAAACTTTGCATAACGACCACAACTTAATACTGATCCAAGAACCTGCACTTGCATTTCGGTACCCAAGTTTCCAAACTAGTCATATCATGCAAAGTATTAAAGAATTTTCAAAGCAAACTTTCCTCTCTAAATTTTTTCTCTCAGCATTGCCTTCTCTATCACCAACAACTAATTAAAAATTGTATGCATGATGGTATAAAACATGCTTTGCAACCGCAATTACATAAATAAATTACCTACAGAAATGCAGGAATTTTGAATTTCAAATAAAAATATAACTATTTCAGGCCTCGGACTCACTTAAAAAAAATGACACTTATGCTACAATTTTCCATTATTATTCCAAGAAATTTCAGGATTTCAAAAATTTCAAGGGATTCAGAGATTTCAAACGACTTCATCAGATTTAAGAGATTCCAACGGATTTCCAAAGAAATTCTAAGATTTCAAAGCATTTCTACACAGAAAAAATTGAGGATATGAAATGTTGCAGGTCAAGCAGAGTAAACGCGAGGTGGGTACTCCAAACTGAGGTAAAGTTTCCGTGGTTAATCGCAGATATCTCCGGCGGACACCGCTAGAGGCAGCACGTTACAGGCCTATAACCACGGAAAGTTTACCTCAGTTTGGAGTAATCAGCTGACTATAACCCTGCTTGAACGATTACCTGCTACGTTTCGTACCCCCAGTTTTTTCTGTGCACGGATTTTAAGGGATTGACGAGTTTTCCAGGAATTTTTAGAAAATCTCAGCAACAGATTTCAGAGTTTTCTGAAAGGATTTCAATAGATTTCAAATTTTTAAGGGAACTCAGAGAAAAAGTTGTCTTGAAACAAAAACATCTTCCTCTTGCCTGTTTTGTTTTGAACCACTTAAATATCTTATTTACACGAACAGAATTGTTTTGCTAGAAGATTAGGTGAAGTTTGTCGCAAAAGGACAATATTTGCTGCAAAACGATTCTTTTTCCGACAAACAGGGGTCACAGTGGTTCAACCGTTCAATTATAGGGAAAATAAGGGATTTTTTCGTCGAAGAAAGGGGATTTAAAAAAAAAGTATTTTTTTCTTTTAAAAATACCAGTTATGGAAAAAAGTTAAATGTAACACTCTTATCAGGCACAACAAATTTTATTACGAAATAAAATTATAATTTATTTATAAATTAAATGTTAAAGGAACGAAAATATGCCAATTACACAGAAAAAACTGGGGTTTCTATTAGAACCAATTTTTGGTTCCAAAGGATCTGCAACGAAAAGGAACCTCTCTTGCTGAAAAGGGACCCAAAATGATAAATGGTTTCTAAATGAACCCAAAGTATGGATTCAAATGGTTCTAATAGAGTCTGTTTGTTACTTCTGCCTTGACTCACTTCAAAGATTTTACAAGTTAATGATGCACATTTTGCTTTATGATTCGAATTAAATAATATTGCACTGGAAAAAATTTAATGAAGAAGCTAAAATCATAGATATTAGTCATTTTTGGAAGGAAGATATCGCACATGAAATGTGACAGTTTTTGAGGTTAAGTTGAAAATCCGATGTTTTGCACTGCGCATGCACAAGAAGCGCGGGACTATTTAAAATGATATAATATACACTTGCAATATTAGGTTAATGTTACATTTTGTTGAGAAGCTAGGTATTTCTATAATTCAATATAATTTGTTTTAAAAAAGAATAAAAAACGTTTGTTAATATTTATCTGTATGACTATTCATAGTATTTATTGATTTTAAATGGGCCCGCGCTTTTCGGCACATGCGCAGTTGAAAACGTCGGCACCCGCCGATGGCCATCTATCGGATATGAACAAACTAAAAAGGAACCCTTAATGAGAGTTTCTTTAGAGCCTAAGTTTTTTCTGTGTAAGTGTGAGATACTTTTTTTCTTTCGTGACACTGTTGATTCAATCATGTTAGATTTTCTTTTCTGTTTTTTTTTTGCGCAAATCTGTCCATCCGACCGGTGTACGCACAAAGTCCATTAGAGTAAAAGAAATAGTGAGCGGAAAATTGGACAAAAATCAACTGGAAAATCAATTGGACAAAAATATCTCCTTTACTCTTATGGACTTTTATGCCTGCACCGGTCGGACGGACAGAGGTGTAAATTGACCATCACCAGGGTTGTGAAGTGACGCGTCACTCGAGGTTTTCTACGTAAATTACCTGAATGAAGTAATTTATGTAGAAAACTGGTAAATTACATGACAAAGATGGCGGTTGTCTGTTTTTAACTTTTGAATTTCATAGCACGTGACATAACCTCTGCCAAACCTTAATTAATTTAAGAATTCTAGTTATTAAATTAATAAACGGTTAAAATGATGAGAAAGAAGATTTCTATGAGGATTCCAAACATCTCATGCAAAGCCCTAAGTTTTGAGCGAGTGAAAACAAAATTTAAAAATATAGACAAAAGTGTAGCTAAGTGCCTATTTTGCGATAAAGTATTGACGAACAGAGGTTATAAACACTTTCCAGGTCATAGGCATGTGAATAGTGTTGAATTATTATTTTTTGCAATTATATTATAATATTCATCTTGCCTTATTTTTGAAAATTTTAAATAATTGCTGCACGACTGGCAAGGACACAAACACAGTCCACACGCAGAGGTTATGTATTTATGTCAGACAGGCATCGAAATATTCGCAAGTTCCACATCCACGTAATTTACATCATGTACAAAACTTCGGACGTAAATTACGTGGTAAATTACTGTAGAAAACCACGTAAATTACCTGGAGTAAATTACGTCCCCAAGTCTGATCATCGCAGCACAAAAGTCCTCCAGAAAAATAATATCAATTATTATAGATCGCTAGTTGTGTATGCTTATAGCTGCACAAGCATTGTGGCGATAGGGGAAAAAGTAGACAAAATTCTCAAATATAGGGATTATAGGGGATTTTGAGCAAAATAGGGGAAAAAGGAGAATAGGGGACTGACTGTGACCTTTTAACCTTTTAAATTTAAAAAGAAATTCGACTTGTGTCAAGAAGCATCCTTCTGATACAAGAGGAAAGGACCCCGCACCAAATGTACAGAAAAAAGCCTTATGATAAAAAATTCTAAAAAAAATTTTTTCTTGTATTTTCGAACCTGCAAACTAAAAATTCGAAAGAAAAATGTCAGAAAGATGGACAGTTTTTAGACAAACACTTGTCCAAAGTTTCGATTTTTACATGTATTTTAATGGAAAAATGCTTATTTTAGCAAAATGTTTTTTTTCCTCAAAAACGCTATGATAGATTTGACTAAAACTTTTATATTTTGACGATCAGGCGTACCGAATCAAAAGATTCGTACCCACGATCTAGAAAGAATAACGATTCTTTGGGTATACAGCATGTTTTTGGGGGTGTTTTTGTACCCTAAACATCCAAGTAACATAT